>JABASD010004666.1:0-14666 GCA_019776165.1 Pogonognathellus flavescens
AAGATTTCTGAGGTATTTTAAACATCATATTTGGGTTTAGGAGACCCAATTACACCAGATAAAAGTTTTAACCGAAACCGCACAGAATGTTTTTAATACGACTAATGTGTGCTGTCGCAACGAGCAATGCATTAAGGGCCACGCTCAAATTACAAGAACATTCGTCGTTTGCACCAGCGAATTTATCATCGTGTGTTCCACCGATTAACTGCTACGCAAACATCATGTCAATTTGTCAAATCTGCCTCCACTGTCGTCCTCTAAGAGAAAGAAATTGTTTCCACGAATCCGCACTACAGAAACATTGAGCACAATACACTCCACACGCACAGGGGTTCAGCATCAGAAGAAATAACTTACCAATTCCAAAGACGACTGCAAAAGAAATCGTAGCCAGGCGAATAAGAAAGGCTTTTGTTGCATATTTATTAGAGAGACGTGTTTCGCTTGAATTGGATGTGTCTCATCCTAATCCTCATTTATGACTATTAGACTGTCATAAAATAATCTGAGAATATCATAGAAATGACAAAATAGGACAATCTTAATAGAGTTGCAAAAGTGGAGTCTCAAACTCTTCTCCTTTACCTCTTCACCCTTCACCTCAATCTCAATTTCAAAACAGATGCAGTTACCATAATGATCTTATCATCCTCCTTCATCTTAAGTACACAGTGCACCTATCCCACACGTTCTCAGAGCACACTTCATACAATACTCATGTGCCTAATTAAGAATAACGTGTGTGTGTGTGTGTGTTGCAGCATTTGCGAATTAAACTACAGCTCCTCAATCCACACTCCTTCCATCTCGAGTCACAAACTCCATTTTTTATATTTTGACGTTACACATTTGTTTAACTGTGGGACTTGTGTGGAAATGGGATTTGGAGTGTGTGGTGCGTGTGAATGGATTTAAGTGCAGATATTGCAATGTGACTGAATATGAGAAAGACTGTGCTCGTGTTTACAAAAGTGGGTGACTTATTTTTAAAGGAGGCGAGATTAGCGTAAGGTTATTTCTTTAAGGTAAATATTTAGTGCGGGTCGAGTGTTGAGATTACATTGCTGTGTGTGTGACTGAATAGAGTTACGGTGGCTAGTTGAGTTTCTTTCAATTGTTTTTTAATTGCCTTACGACAAGGACTTTTTTCTTTCCGAGTAAAATTAGAGGTGATTATGGGTAGAATTTCCGCTGTACTCGGAATAGTTGTGCTTTGAAATTTGGGTGATTTGACAAAGGCAAAGATTTAAAGTGGAGCTGGGACACTGGTGAGACAGTTGAGTGGTAGCTCTGTAGTAGAGGTGAACGACGGACTCCGTGCTGACTGAGTTTTGTCGGGACGGAGTTCACCATACAAGATACAACTATACCAGACAGAGTGCGGAGTTGGAAAGGTATTTCAAACAAGTTTAGCGTACTCAATGACACTCATTTTCCTTTTCGAAATAATTTTAGAATTAGGCATGCACATAATGCGATTTACGTAAACGGCCCAAAAATGAGTGTATGGAATTTAACACGGAGTTAGGCGGAGTTAGTCCAATAAGATTTTGATAGGGACGAAGTTGTATATCTGCCAGAGGATGCAGAGTTGGGACGGAGTTGGGTATTGAGGTGGTAGGAACGGAGTCGAAAATTGGAAGAATCGTTCACCTCTACTGTGAGGTGAATTTTGTGAATGTGACAATGTGAGTTGTAGAAGTTGTGCGTGGTGCTGTGTGGGAGACTTGACGGTACGAGCGATGGTTGACTTGATTTCTTTTCCTGCGTCCTTTGTGAATTTGTGACTGGAGCTACAAGAACTGGCCGCTGTGTGTGTTACTTTGCTAATAGTCAGCTTATTTAAGACTAATACTTATTTAAAGAGTTGGGACGGGAAGAAAGGCTAGAGACGATGTTCAGACATGCAATTCGTAGAAATAACGATAAAATGGACTAGTCATACAACACACAACACAACATTCGCATTCCCATTACAAGCAACTTGGCGCACGTCAATGAAATTATTTTCAGCATTTCGTCATTTTAGAATTGAGCAGAAACGCCGTTGTGTTGTGTGATGGTGGCTGTTGCTATTTGTACAATTCAGGCGGGCGGGTCTTGTGTAATAAGCTCTGTCTATTTGTGTGTGCTTTGCTAATGCACTCACGTACACAGAGTACACACACACGACAACAACACGATTACTAAAAGTATTATTATGTATTCACATAAAATGACAAATACCGAAACTGCGGGTGCTGTTGGAGTTGATGGTTTGGCACAGTTCTTTTCTTGTGCTTGTGCAAGAAGAAAGAAATGTGTGTAACGTGGATTGCCCCACGCTCCTCGATCTGGAGTATGGACTGACTGTCACCTACTTCTGCTCCTGCCACACAAAACTCATTTCTCAGACCGTGCAAAACGTGTAACTCTCATTCAGCTGCTAACATTCGTAAATAAACAGAAACACGACCAACTTTATTTATTTTCTCATTTATTATCGCGATAAACTCTTTAGCACTTTGCCTCCCAGTCTGAAATACTTACATAATAATCACAACATTAGCCATGCCACTTTCTGCATGCCATGTCACATTCAAACAAATAAGTCAAGCCTCCTCTCTTCGGTAGCCACCAGCAGGCTCCCACTCGCGCAGTCCCATGCAAAATCACAGCCACGTCTTGCTCCTAATAATACTCCTCAAGATAAAAATGGGCCCAATAAATGTACTGCCACATCCACACACGTCCAACACCTTGCCACCTTTATAGTGCTCCACATATTTATACTAATACAAGCATTGCAATATTGCAAAGCCTGTACGAACTTATTTTAGGACCATTCTCATTTTTAAGTTGCCGCTGTATTGTTGTTGGGACTAAATCGTGACTGGGCTGCTAACACCCAACCCAACACAACAGAGAACAGACGAGCTTGGAATGTTAATACAGAGTGAAGGGAGAATCGCAAGTGGAGGAAAGAAATAGACTTTGTAGTGTTTTGCTTAAATGCATTTCAGAAAGAGCGTTTTGCAATCTTAAATTCCCTTTCGCACGAATGCATTTTCCACAACACTGCAATTTCATATGACATCAGAACTCTCCTCCAACTCAACTCTCACACTCTTTCACAACCCGCGGTTCCCAATTCGGGACTTTGGGCGGCTAAGCATTCAGTTCAGTCCTCCTTCATCCCATCACCACATTTCGCGCACCACTTCTTTCATCATTTCGTCAATCGCTAAATATTCTGCAGCAGTGGAAGTACATGTATAAATGTATACCGCCAAGAACTTTGCCACTTTGTAGCATCTCCAATCGAATGAGTGAAATGAGTAGGGCCTTACGCGTTTGTTTTTTGTGCGGTCCCCACATTCAATTCCACTGCACACTGCTTTCCTATTTTCCAACTCATTTTCCAATAAAATTAGTAAAAAGAGAAATATGTTGAAAATGTTTTGGGCTGATTTAATATGAATTGCCTTGCTCGGCTATTACAGCAGACTTTGCTTAATCTCCATCCTAACTTCAAATGCATGAAAATAGTTTTTGTCTATTTTAGACCAGTTGGAAGAAAGACAGTGAGAAGAAAAACGTTTGTTGGTAGATGAACGTACTTTTAAATAAAAGGGTGAATCATTTGTATGTTGCTGCAAAATAATTTCCTGCTCCTATTATCTCCTCAGTGTCGTTTGTTCTTTTCCAAGACAATTAAAATCCGTTTCCTGAAATGAGAATTTTCCTTTTTTCTGAGAGCGTGTAATGTGGACTAATTATTTATTTGGGATGTGGTACACTGTTAAAATAGGCTAACGCCAGGATACGTTCTAAATGACAATTTGACCTAGGTAGAAAAAGACAGACTACAGAGAAGTGTTTGGAGACATGGGATGTGAGGTGGAACTAAAGAAGAAGAGCGATGGGTGATTGTTGTGTGAATAGCAAGACAAAATACATTTCCACTTGTTGTCAGTTAAAATTAAAATAGCGAGGATTGAAGGAAGCGTGACGGAAGTAAGGACACGACGTAATAATTAACATGTCTTTAAAGTTGTGCTGCACCCAAACACCAAATGCTCCAGTTCAACTTTTTCTTCTACACAACCACATTATGGATGTAAATCTAAATGCGGCAGACACACCGAGAATGTTGAAATACACAACTCATCTTGGCCTCGGTGCTTCTCATCTTCCTTCTGCCTCAGGTGCCTCAGTTTGTTCATTAGACCACAACAAACATCATCCTCGTCACTTATCACTTTTTAGTTTAAGTTTTTACTTACTTTTACCCTAGTAAAAATTTAATTTCGCATGACCAATGGTAAGCAACCATAATGACACATCTTTTATTTTTGTAGACAGTTTCGACAATTTTAAAATAGAAATTTGGCCTAGTACATTGAATATAATGTGTAGTACCATGGAAATGGCAATAACGTAAGGATATTTTTGAAGGTAATGCAATGTTCTACTCCGAAGAAAGAATGAATTTTGGGTATTTAGTAGATGTGGGTTAGTTTGGAGTATTTACGGTGTGTGTTTTTAAGGTTGTTTGTGATTGTTGAGTTAGTTGTAGGTATTTAAGTAAAAGAGGAGAGACGGGAATGTTTTTGGCGTATTAGTGGGCAATTATTATTTGAGTGGTGCACAATACGTTGTTGTTCTTGTAGCATTTAGTTGTGCTGGTTGCGTAGCTCGTGATAAATATATTGCAAATAGACACATCACATGTGTTGGTGTAATAAGCATTCATTTCCATACATTTAGCCACTTGGCACTGCTAAACAACTGCCAAACTTGCTAACCAAAGTCATTTCAAGAAATATGCAAGAGAAGTACAAGGCAACGGCTACAGCTGCCTCAGCCGATAAGTAACTATTTACTGCTTGTGCTTTGTGTTGTAGAAATACTCAAAGTTCAACATTCAGAACAACAAAACTGCAGAAAGGAAAATGGAAACGTGATGAGTCCATAAATAAACTCCGACTCTTCTTTTCTTCGTTAGCTCATAAAATATTACACCAATTGCCAGTCTTAAATGGCACTGCACACATTGCACCACAAATAAGCCACAATAGGCTACAACCCATTCAACGCTTCTGCTCAATCTCAGTCTGCCTCTAAACTCATCAATGGACAGTGTAGCATTCGAGCTACACAACGTAAGTGACGACAGTGAAGTAGCCTGTAATGCAGCCGCAGGGAAATATTTGTATAGAAATAAATGTTGGCTAAGACGAGAGACGCTGTGGGAAGGAAGCGACTGAAATGTTTTGGACTGGAAGAGACAGACGGAAGGACAGGAAATGTGAAGTGGTTGAAAAGAGGTGCTAATAAATAGAGTTACTTATGTACTCTGAAAAGGGAAGGACGTCAATCAAACGCTGAAGTGGTCATGGGAGGAATTATCACTCGCTGTGAACAATCCACAAAGAGAGGACTTGTTCATGCTGCTACAAGCGAATGTATCAAATTCGAATAACTTCCTAACCAAAGCCATACAATGCTACAGCTAGAGCTCCGGGGATTAAATCGTACACCTCTTCTGTGACAAATCTGTTGGCAGATTGACATAACACAATTCATAGTCTGTGTTACCTAACAATATTTACATTTGGTGTTGTATTTATCATATTTTAAAATTTTATTACAATTAATGCGGTGATGCTGTGCCTGCATTACAATGTGATCATATTACAAATAGGCACTTCACTGTGTTTGTGTCTCTGCATTTTATAGCTGCCGAGGACATGTTATGTATGCACAATTTGAATAAACCGGTCAACACCGGGTGTAATGAACAACAAAGTTTCGTAATATTTAAAAAAAACTGTTTAGGCTTATTTTGAGCACTTACGATTTCACTTGGATTTCTTATGATTTACAATTGCTCATAGGCATTCATTTTACGTATCTTATCTTATACCTATAAGTCCTGGTACTTATACAAATAAATATTGAATGGGCGAATGGGCGAAAGGTCATGAAGGAGTTGACCGATTGACCCCATCTTCGAACTTAACCTCACTTTAGACCTCAATAGTACGTGTAGCAAATTCGAAGTCTGTATCTCAACCCGTTCTTGAGATATCGTGCATACGGACAGACGGACACACAGACAGAGTGAAATCATATAAGAACTTGTGTGTTAATAAACCATTCTAAACGGAGTAATAAAGTAGCGCATGAATACATAATTAAGACCAAAGGGTTGTCAAATAAGTTAGCAGAAGAATAACCACTGTGACTGTGTATTATCTTTAAAAGCATGAATGAAATTTTTCCTTTCTAAAAATATTTAAACATTGGCGGTCGTCTTCAAATTCCAAATTTGGCGGTCTTCACTTCCAAACATTAACAGAATTAACTTATCACTATTTAAGATGCAGTACGAATTGCGTTCATCCGTTCGTGAGTTATGGTGTTTACGGACAGACGTAACCACCATTCTTATAAAGTAGCTTGCGCTACTTAATAATGAAATGACAGTTTGTTGGAGACTGTGGAATGCTGTATAAAATGTAGCCGTGGGATGTAATGGGAGAAGAGTTGATGTAAGAGAGAAATGACGGAGACGTGTTTTGCGAAATGGTCTGAGAGAGTGCTTTGCGTGAGTCTAGAAAAATGTCAGCAACATAGTTCGTGTTTCATGTCTCCAGGAGCTTCTGCTAATGCAACAAAAAGTAATTAGTTTGTTTTAGAAAACTCTCTTTGTCATCATTCAGTCATTCCAAAATCAACAAAAGAACATCCTACCTAATACCTCACCTGGTAACAAATAATTCCCTTTCGTCCACCTGCATGTGCTAACAAGAACAAGAACAGAAGAACACAGAAGTCTATGCATACAATCATGTGCAATCAATAAGCGGACATGTGTGCAATGATATACACAAATCCTGTTAAGGTGTGTTGCACACATTGCAGAGTAACGTGAAACGAACAGCACAGCAATAATAATCAATACTTCAAAACAAATATGACTAATAAAGGGTGTTCAGAAAGTCACGAGAAGTGCATTAGTCCTATTCAACCTCCCACACTCGCATATGCATTAAATCGGCATGAGCGGATATTTGGCCTAACCATTTTGCGGCTATAATTTCTACGCATCAACCAAAACTTTAAAAATAGCTGACAGGTTGCTTTCAGAAAAAAATGATTTACTTTTACGCGGTGTGTTGTTTTGTGACCTTGCTTTTCAATGTCCGAAGGTACTTAACGAGACAAGCCTTTCAGTTATTTAAAAAACGCGAACCCTGTTTTGGTTGATGCGTGTGGATGATAACCGCAAAATGATTGGTACAAATATCAGCTCATGTCGATTTAATGCATATGCGAGTGTGGGAGATTGAGTAGGACTAATGCACTTATCGTGACTTTCTGAACACCCTGTACATACCTAGACCACTTCTGATTAGTTGGGATAAAAAATAATAAAATAAACCAAATATTATAGTTGGGCTAAAGATTAGTTGGTAGTCTAAAAAGCATTTTAAATTGAAAGAAGGACGAAAAGTCCTCATTAAAATAAAAGTGTTTGTACTAACTAAATTAAAAGTAATTATACTAAGTTTTGAGCAACGATAAAACATTAAAGCGACATTAGAAAATGGCAATGACTACAAGTTGCCACTAGTCGTATTTCTTTGAGTGATTGTATTCATTTTTAGCCAAAAAATGTGGAATGTTGGATTTCATTTGTTATTTACACCACGTACATAAATATTATGGAAGTGCAAATAATGCAGAAGCAGTAAGGCAGCGATTTAAATTTGTAGAGAATGCGTCTAATTCTCCTGTTGCATTTCGTGGTTCTTGTGATGATTATTCTTGTGTCGCGTAGAATTCATCTTCAGCTGTAGTGATTTAGTTGGATGTGCTTAGCGCGTAGCTGTAAATTAGACTTGGGAACGGGAACGATTTATCGAACCAGACCCGTACCCGCTTTAAGGGAAAAAACAAATTAAAAAAATTTCTACTCCGCTTTGATTGACAAAGCAAATATTTATTATTTAAAATATTGATTGCATATTGTGAAATGCGTAAGATGTGCTGCTGTTTATGGCGTAGTTAACATTCTCAAATTGCGCAATTTAGCTCTCTACAGAAGAAATTAGACTAAAGATTCCACGTGTACAACTTTTTATTATTTCGATTTGCGTTTACTTTTCCACCACAATTTTCCGGGTTCGGGTGTCCCGTCCAAACCCAGACCCGAAAATTTCTGTCCCATCAAAACCCGACTCCGAAACTTTTGGTTCTGTCCGAACCCGAACCGAACCCGAGCCATTTAATTTTCTAAAATGTGGACCCGAAGATGTTAATTTGGGGTGGGGTCTACCCGTTCCGAAGTAGTGTAAATGAGACAAGGAGGATTAGACAGAGTGTGTTGTGGGTTTGGGGTGGGAAGAGCCAAGTGTAAGTGAGTAAGCCAAAGTGGGGATCTCATAAATATGTCGAAGCTTGACACAGCCGAGAGATTTGCAGAGTTGCTTGTGACATTCTGAACTCGACGTGGCTGCCTGTTGTCATTCGCACTGAATCAACTTGGACTTCCCCATAAAACTATTTTCTACTGCGAATATTTTAGCATATTCCCAGTACAAAATAGTCAGAGAGCAGCAGAGTGAAACACATTGCACATATGTGACTTGTAGCGTAATTGCTGATTTGTATTTAGTACCTGCCTTTGTAGCCAAACTAGCCTTGCATTTCCCACTACGTTACTCACTGTCCTTTTTAGACCTCACCAGCTCTTAGACAGCCTATCTGTCTGTCTGTCCGTCCACAAGATCACTCCAGTAAAAATTCACTTACAGAAATGAAACTTGGTACATAAGTGTAAAGTGCATAGTATAATAAAAGTAAATACACAGTAAAATTGGTCCAACGGTCAGGAGTTATCCGCAAAGAAGTACCCGGATGCGCTTCTGATCAAAATAATTTACCCTTTGGTTTATCTAATTGTAACAAAGTTGATTCTTTTGATATTATATGGGCCTAAAAATACCTCATGAGGTTCCGTTAGACTATTGATGTTAGTTTTTACACTTGCAGCAGCAAAGGCAGAAAGAAGTAGCAGGAAAGCAGAGCCAAACTAAATGGCAGTGCACAACGAGAGTGGCTGAACTTACTACGCAATGACTGCAAGTGAAATGAACTGAACTCATCCCAAAAGGATTTCTGCTCACATTGAGACATTCACATACGAATAGGTACATCGGTGCACGTAGTACGTGTAACATTATGCATGCACATACCTCTGCCTAAACGACAAAAGCGTTTTTAGGAAGTGGAGTAGGAACATGAGCTACATTATGGATTGTGCTATGGACTGTAGCTGCGAGTGGATGTAGAGAGAGAGATGGCCGGATCTGGTTAATGAGAGGAGAAGGATGCTGCTGGATGGAAGCAGAGAGGAATGGAGAGCGAAATGACATGCCAATAAAGCCAACTCCATTCCCCACAGCAGAATGCGAGTGGAGAGAAGAATATGAGTAGAGAATTGAATGTGTGGAGTATCGATGGTCACACACGGATGGCTCTAGATTTTTCATCGCGATACACCTCCAACGGTACATCTCGTGTTTTGCATACAATTCATGTAGCACACATCAAATTCCTCTCGAGAGTCAATTTACCACATTACTTCCACCAAACCCTTTCATACTCCATTCCCCATTAATCCTCCACATGTATTTATCTATCCACATTTCTACTCTTGTGCATGTACATGCGGACCTAGTGTGTCTTTGTGTGTGTGCAGTAGTGCAGCAGTCATAAATAAAGAATCAACCGTTTCAAACAGGCATAACTAGAGTCGACCTGTACTACAACATTGCCAATGATGTATAAATGTTGCGAAAGAACAGCTGAGGTTTTAATGCAGCTGGTTTTGGATGTACTACGTTGTTTTTTTAATTTTCGACCAATGTTGAAATCAATATTCGGCGTAGACTGGAACTGTCAGTTGTTGTTGGTTGTGTTAGATGCTGTTGAAGCGGTTAATTGGAGCGTGAGCCTTACTGTCTGCGGACAGAATGGATAGGGAGGACGGACAGACAGACAGAGACATTGCTATAAGTGTTATCGGCAGCTGAAGTGTAAGAATGAGAGAGTGCAATTCCACAACTGATCTCATCCTAATTTATTGGCTACAACAAGTTGAGTTGAGTTGGAAGCTGAAGCAGCTTATTTAGTAGCGTGTAATGTGGACGAAGTAAAGTAGCAGCCATCTCAATTCCCTTTGTATTTACACTTTAAACCAGTTTAGCCTGCATTACCATTGCTGCATTCATTCCTGCAGATCTACTCGCAGTCTACATCTCAAATCACTTCAGCATTGTCCCATCCACCGATCTCTTACCTTCAGTCTCTTCTTCACACAGACACTTCCTGTAAATGTGCAACTGCACACATCCAGACTGCAACCAACTCGAATCTACAATCTCCAACAACCAGCTAATCACATCACTCCCAGCAGCAGTGCATTGCGGCACTCACTTCCTCCAACTCTCTTCATTACCATCACACAGCTACTGCCAAACACTTCCTTGCGTCTTCTTCAACAGAGATATGAAAACTCATTTATATGCCTAACCTACATTCATCTGTGTTGTACATTGGGCGAATGTCTCGTCCACAATTCCTCAGCTTCAAATATTCTCGTCTTGAATTAACAACTTCGACTAACACAAAAAGAAGATAAAGCGCAAACGAATGACACTTCTACCAATTTGGATCACACTCAAGTTCAAATGACTCTGTCTGTTCCAACACACATTTCACTAATAACGTAATCACGCTGCACACATGAGTAATACTCGCCAGAAGATATGCACATACTCCACATGTTCCAGCTGCTATAGGAAAACAAAAGTTCTAGCCACACGTTGTAGAATAATGCGATTTAATGCAGTCTGTTTTTTAATAAGAGTGAGAAAGCATCCGCAAATGAAGCGGTGAGGTTGGGGCCGTTGGGGAAGATGAAGCAGGAGGAGACGAGGAGAGGTTTGAAATTCTGCCTATAAATCTGGAGCTAATGTTGTTGGAGAACTCTCGCAACTGCGATTACATAGACGTTACAATAGAAAGGATTTTGGCGGGTGGAACAGTTTTTCAAGTAATTAGCATATCACACACGCCATGCATTTTATAGCCTTCATTAGTACTCCCATTCATCACCAAATTAATAAAACAGCCATCTTGCAGTCTCCAATCAGACTCCGCGCACTAATTAAGTCAGAACATTTTCCCTTCAGAATTAAACAACTTCGTGGGTTTGCATCACCTCACTCACATTATCCAACCACTCTCCTCATACAATTGCAATTACGACATTATTACACTTCCCTCCAAGTCAATAAACTCGCTCAGGCAAAAATGGACTGCACACCACACTCAATAATAATTCTGTGCGAGAAATGATCCTCCGCAGGACCAACACGTGCACCATTTTGGACATCTCGCACAAAACACTTTCAGTCTCTTTAAATTCTCTCGTCTCACTTGCACTAACAATAACACGTAGCACTGTTGACTGTCCAATTAGCGCTTCACTTGATCTACGAGTAAACACAATGCCTATTGCCTACCGGCCTATACCACCGGTACAAAGCTAAATAGTACACCTATATAGTATCTACATTAATATTATTGGTGTCTGGTCAACTCATCGTGAGAAATTCATAGTGTGGACTATTAATCGTGGAAAATTCATAGGGGAGGAAATTCGTAGGGTTGCCAAATTCGTAGTCAAAAAATTAATAGTACAACCAATTCATGGTAAACCAATTAATAGTCATTTATTTTTCATCGTATCACATCGTATTTTTAATTTTAAATGCTCAGATCAAACGAAATCAGTCAAACAGTAAATAATATAAGTATGAATGTAGTGAGTCAATTAAAACTTCTTAGCCGCCCCACCGAAATGTATGTCACGTCAATTAAGACCAAGCACCCCTTCCAAGCATCCCAACATCATACCTTGCCACCTACAAGGGGTGCTCACATTTGATAGTACCAACACTAAACACTTTATTTTTTATTAGCAGCATGCCTTGGTGGGAGGTTATGCTGCTCATAGGCGTCGGAACCGTGGGGACATCGGGACAATGTCCCCACAGAAATTTGGCCGTGGGGACATTGCTAATAAATGTCCCCGCAGAAATTTGGCCTTGGGGACCTTGCTAATAAATGCCCCCACAGAAATTCTGACAGCAGTATGTTTTTATCAATGGATATAAGCAAATCAATAATTAATAATAAAAAAAATCATTTTCTGGACTAAAAGAGAGGAATATTTCTAGAAAGATTCGCGCTGCGCGCGAAAATGTGGTCTATTTAGTATATTCACAAAAATATATCCCCACGCTCCCAAAAATCTTCCGACGCCTATGATTGCTGCTAATAAAAAGGAAGGGCGGAGTGTTGTAAATAAATGTGCGCAGGTGGTGAGTGCTGCTGGTATGAGACTGAGCAGCGGGGTGCTCGGAAGCGCTGCTCGGTCTTGATTGAGGTTTGATTGCCTTGGTTGTTGTTGCCTTTGTTTTCACAGCAGTGTGTGTATTTTGTATGTGTGAGTTGTGTGAGTGATGGAGAGACTGGAATGGGTTTGCAGAAGGGACATGGGAGAGAATGACATGTGAATATGAATGGCTCATTCTGTGTGTGACAACAGTTTGAAGAAGAATAAAATGGGCTATAAAATGAGAAGAGACGACGCCAAATATTTAGAATGGCGATAGATCAGCAGGAGTGGAGAGACAGTTTGGGGAGCAGGAGTTTCAGGAGCGGGAGATAAATTAACTCGTAAAAGACATCCACAACATCCATCCAATCCCATGTTGTACAAATAGTACAAGCCATCAAACGTACACGGCTACACGTCTTCTGTCTATCTCCTCAATACTCACAAATCCTCTGCCAATACCACCAAATCTCATCCCACTCCAATTAAATAAATCGCACACACAAGAACAACGCACTTCACATTTGCACAAACTACAAAACATTCACCACCAATTAATTGCCAACATAAAATCACTTACATTGCTCCACCAACTAAACTCGTCCATGTCAATATGTCGATGGCGGTCTCAAAAAACTTTTCCCCACCGCCAAGGGCCATTTCATTTTTTACAGATGGGGATGAGATTTTGGATGCTCAATATTTGAAATATGCTCTACGTGTTTCAGTAGTACAGTTTTGCCAAATTCCTTATAGTTTCCGACTTACAGTCGGGTGAAAAGTGCCAAATAAAAACAAAAGGATTGATTTTACTCACAAAGTAAAAAGAAATCGAAAAAATTATATGCACCAAATATGCTTAATTTCAGATGTAGAACATCTTTCAAAATGGAAGTTTAGTGGTAGGTGGTCAAATTTGGGACAAAATGAAAAACAGGGGTAAAAATAGGTTTAATAATTTCGAAAAAAGCACACAAGCCTATTTCCAACAAAAACTTACCTAAAGGTTGATATCAGAGGTATTATGTATCAGATAGATAAATAAAAAACTGGAAAAGGGTTTGGCACAAAGCTGAAATTAATGATTTTAACTAATTTCACAAAAGTGCAGAAAAAATAGAAGAGCACGCAGACAATTATGAGATGGTCCTTGTGTGTTTTACTGCGACAATCAATGTTGCATTTCCCAACATAATCTTATGAATCAAGGATTTAATGACCAATTTAATGTTTGCAAATAGAAACTTTTAGTCTTTCGAAATTGTTTGAGATAATTTTCCCATGCTCATTAAACAATTAATAATAAACCATTGCAACATGGGTGTAAAAAAGTAACGAATGGAATAGTGACACTGAGATATGAACTATGACACGGTAACCTTACTGTGACATCGATTAGGTAAACTGTGAAACCGTGTTAGCAGCAATATAACTGTTAGCAATATAAAATGTTAGATAATTTAATCGAAATATTCAAGCATTGGCGATTTCCAAATTCAAATTTAGCGGTCTTTACTTTCAAACTTAAGTAGAATTCACAGAGCAGTATTTAAACTCTAGTGTGTTGTTGATGCTTTTTTCACGCAGTAGTGTGTATAGCATTGGCGATTTCCAAATTCAAATTTAGCGGTCTTTACTTTCAAACTTAAGTAGAATTCACAGAGCAGTATTTAAACTCTAGTGTGTTGTTGATGCTTTTTTCACGCAGTAGTGTGTCTAAACGTCCAAAGGTCATGAAGGAGTTGTCCGATTGACCCCATCTTCGAACTTGTCCTTTCAATGGACCGCTAGAACACGTTTGCCAAGTTTGAAGTCAATATCTCAAACCGTTTTTGAGTTATCGTGCGAACAGACGGACGTAAAACCCATTCTTATACAAGTAACATTCGTTACTTAATAACTACCACCACTCATCCACAAACATTCCTTAAACACGGGTGAAAACATGTCATATATCATTCGAAAGAGCAACCTTTTTACACGGACTTTGCAAATATTAATTTTCTAAGGCTACATGAACTGAATGAACCACAACCATTCTTATAAAAAATTTGAAACACGGATTTTGAATTACAAAAAATTCTTCAATTACCTAAAAAATAAACCATTCAAAACGGATGTAATAAAGTAGCGTAAGAAAAACAATTACATGTGCTAAATAACAGTTGTTTACTGTCGATTTGTCAAACTGATTTTGTCAATAGTA
>JABASD010004667.1:0-14666 GCA_019776165.1 Pogonognathellus flavescens
AATCATTATTTGTTATGGTCTAATAATTGGGCATTGAAATTGCACATTTCAATTGGCTACAATTTCGATTGTACTAATAATTTGCCGTTACTGCCAAATCGTACCATATTCCATATTTTTTCTACTGATAGTTGAATAATGGGTTCATTTGTTCAGTCACCTCAACGAAACAACCATGCTTGCAGCCATTGGTGTCTACCATAACTTTCAGTTTAGAAAAACTTGAAAAAATGTTTGGAAGCACAATTCAAATTTGCATCGAGAAAAGATTTTGTACAGGTTTCGACTTGAAAAATAGTAAAGAAGTGTATATTTCAAATTGCAACAGAAATGGACTAAATTTAGTGCATATACAAATTTCTTGAGCAGACTGTTTTTAGCTTGCAAACTAAGTATAAATTCAAGTTAACATATCTGAAGGTACAAAATGAGAAAGCAAGCTCTTAAAATATATCGTTATGTTGTCACTTGGAGCCATTTATTAGGCTGTATACCATTTGAGTGGAATGTCAATACTGGACTTCTTGATATTTCTAAAAGCAGATCATCAAAAATTAAAAGGTGCATTGCAATTTTTATGTGTGTCACTTATGACATTTATTTGTGGGGTCGACTTTTGCACGGAAAATTTTGGGACGAAAATTCCCACGAAAAAAGAAGACTTGTGGGCTATGCATTCACTCTTCTTTATGCAAATGTTTTTCTGATGGTCTCCGCTACACAAATTATTGTGGAAATTAACGCGGACAGCTTCGCTTCCTTCATCAACTCGGTCATTCTTTATGAAAACCATTTTCGAGGTGAGAAATTTTATTTTAATGACTGCTATCCAAATAATAATTATAGTGGTAGTATAGTAGGGTTCTATTGATCGATATAGTCTGCATCAATCACATATACAATTGCAAAATTCATTTCATAATATTATAATTTTCACTAATAATGCCAAATCATCCTTAAAACTATTGATCTGCAAACATAGTACAGCGACAGTACGAGACAGAAATTACAGTAAGTTATCATAGGTATATTCGTGTACTAAATATTAATTATATGTGGTTATCATATTCCTTCCTAAATTCAGTATTAACCTGTAAGACAAACAGATATACAAAATAATAAATGAATACATCACATATGTCAATTTATAAAAAATTCAAATCTGAAAATTATTTAGTTTTAATTTTTTTCAACCGGTTTCATTATATCGTTTTTAATTAAAAAAGTGGTTTATTAAATGCATGTAATATTTTATTTCGGGTTTTAGCAAAATACTGGAAAACAGAATTGTTAGATGAAACGAGATGGCAAGATAAGTTATCCCTCCTGGCTCCGCTGATGATGATGTTCTATCCGTTAACGGTGGCTCCATTTCCAGTGCTGAAACCTAAAGGATTTACGTTTATAACTTCGTTTTTCCCTGAAGATTTCAATCTACCGTTCTATATCATTCTTCTGTCGACGTTGATTTTCTTATACTTGGTGTATGTAGCAGCTGGCGTGATTTTCTTTCACTACATGGGTTTGAGCTCAATAATGACGCTACGTAGAATTGGAAAAGAACTGAAGTAAATAAAAATAATATTTTTCTCATATTATGATCCCGCAAAAATATTTTTAAAATGCAGTATATATTTTTTACTCATAACTGTCATCCTTTAAATATTTGGCTGAAAATAATTTATAAAATTTATTTTAACTGTATTTTTGAAAATATGTGTACATTCGGATGTTTTATAATTGCAGGTTGAATCGGAAGAGATACAAAACGGAGGAATCCTGCAGGTTTCCAGAAAACATGCACATAAGTATACGGTCCCTTGGTATAATTACTACTTTAGCGAACGAAGCTTACAGCGATATGCTTTTGTATGTTCATTTCATATTCAAACGAGTCGTGTTCATTTGCAATTACATCGTGATTGCCAAATATAGCACTTTAAGTAAAGGTCTTGTCATGTCTTGTGGGTCATTTGGCATAACATGTTTGTTGATTGATGTTGCAATATTGTACATATGCTCCATTCCCTATCACTTGTTTAAAGGCGTCATTCGCTCTTTCAATATTCGTGCAAAGAGACGACGTGATATACTTTCCCAACAAAGAATTCAATCATATACAGTCTTAAAGCTGTACCTGGGAGAATTTTATTTCGCCAAGAAAAGTGGCACAATCAAATATGTCTACTCCGTGAGCAGGGGCACAATTAGCATGCTGTTAACATTGAAGTAAGGTGACAGGCTGATGAATATTTGAATATTTATTCACAAGTCCGTCGTAGTTCTAAATTTCTCACTCAGTTCCAACCATAGTGATGGGAAATATTTTAATGAAAATGTTCTAACGAAATACAAAATTGGCATGCCTCGTCTACAGAACTTAAGGTTAGTTAGAATTTTAGCCAATAGTCATGACCTATCATTAAATTAATCATTAGAAATAGTTTTAACTGTAAATTTGCTAAATGTAAATTGCTTTGAAAAAACCATTACAATATAAAGGGCACCTAGTATGTAATAAATATAATTCATATAATTAGTTAGTACTTATAGTAAAGTTAAAATATACTTCATTTCAAATTGTAACATTGTGTGCTCAATAAATAATAAATAATAATAGCGACACAATAAAAATAAAATAAAATAACTGCATAAATACTTGAGTGTTTTTTTTAATCTAATATCAAACTGTAAAAGCTTTTTTGAAAAACAACAAAGTGACAAACTTCAGTGTTTTTGTGTCTATGACCTAATAATTGTGGGCGTATAAGTTTGCATAACATTTTAAACTCTTAAATAAGTATTATGCTTCGTGCGTCCAATTTGAAGTTTGTATCTAATTTATCATGTATTTAACAACATTATTAGTGTCACGTTTGTTAAATTGGTGCTACAAAGTTACCCAAAGAAACCTGTTGTAATGTGTTTTTGGGCTTTGTGAACGATTGGGGTGGTCGAAAAGTTAAAAAGTCCGCTCGCTAAAATGAAATATTGTGAAATACGTTTAGTTTATGTGTGAAACATGGTTTACTTAAATTCGTATAAAATATTGATCATTTTTGTCATAAAATCTGTACATTTAACATATTTAATATTCGCGTTAAATAATTGTTTAATCTATGAAGAACTATAAGAACTAGAAGAAATTAAAGAAAATGACTAATGGCAAAAATGTTGCGAGATTTGAAATTATTCCTATTTTTCAGGCTGAAAAAACTCAATACCCAAAAAAATCCATTACCCCAAAAAACCCAAAGGTAGGATGCGATGTGAGAGTGTAAAATGTGTAAAAATCAAACAGTTTTTAGTTCTTAACGTAGCCATATAAAATCATATACCTAACAACTAGTAGCGCGTGGATAATAATTATTAATTTAAATTTAATTATTATAATTATTATTAATGGCATTTTTATACGTTTCCAATAAAACACGCACACACGAAGATAATTGTATTCAAAGTGAACATACTAAAAGATTTTAATCCAGAAAGAAACGTATTCGGGGAAAAATTATTTGTTTGCATGAGCAATTTTATAGCAAAACTGTTGAGGTAATATTATTGCACAAACAATTTAGAAGCGCAATGGAACGATTACATAACACATTGTAGAGTTTTCTACTTCAAAATATGAGTAGTTCTATGGAAATATTTAAACTCAATTGCTGGATTTCTTAGTAAGCTTGGATAATTTATACAACATGTTATTTTTATGAACAGACATAATTAACACATTTGACTTCACTTCTGTATATTTTTTTTATAATTTCACCATCCTATTTACCCACGTTTACAGTTCAACCACAGAAAGTTAATAAGAACTACGGTGGAGGCAATTAATTCATAATGACCGTTGTACATTATGAATTAATTGCCTCCACCGTAGTTCTTATTATTAGTGATTATGAAATATGGAATAATTGGAGAAGTGCAAACAAATATTGCCATAAGCGGATTCAGCGAAATTGTTTTATAGGATAGTCTTAAATTGTTTTTAAACATGCAATGGTTTACATAAAACAAAACAAACTGTCAACTGTTACAAAAGTATGCAAAAAAGTACAAAGCGAAGCAGACCTTTTGTAACTTTGTTAATATTCCAATCGGATTGTTTCATTGTTCGTACCAACAGTCAAAGAGGACTAGAGAAGGAGATGACCAATAATAAAATCATGTAAACATTTATTTTTGGTCCTCCGCATCCCGTCTCTTAATTTAAAAATCAGGTGCAGGCTTGAAACGAGATTTGAATTATATTCTAATTAGTTATACTCAGACTGACTCACAGAGACGGCTAGGAGTTGTGTGTCCTTATACATTAGTAAACATAATTCCTTTGGATTGTTTTCGTTGTTCATATTTCAAATACAAATTAGGTCGATTTGTATTCCATTTAAAATAATATTACCTATACAAATATCAATGCTTTGATGTCATTGGTCATCGCAGTAGCAAATACCTTCTACACTATTAACTATTTTGTTGTAAAATATAATCAAATATAAATGCCGTAGGTATCTCTTTCTGCGCACTTTTAATGTAAAATCCAGTCTCAGGTTAGTTTAAAACATATACCAGTCTTAATTACTACTCTAGAAAAAGATTTTCAAGAAGATGCCCAACCCAAGTCTAACAGCTATGACTTCATTCAAAAATGTTTTCGAAACAATTCAATTTGAACATCCTTTTGAATATTTTGGCCTATATAATAATATTATGGCGTCTCTTGCAATTGTGCCATTCAAATGGAATAAATCTGAAAGACGACTTGAATTACCTAAATGTAAGGTCGGAAGCAACATATGCAAAATCACAGCTTGTCATTTCGTGTTGACGTGCTATGAAATAGTGAAAGTGGTTCAAGAAAAACAAAATCCAGACACAAAATTATTGGAACGGATGTTTTCATATTTTATGTTACTCTTCCACGTCATAGCCTCTGCTGTAAGTCTTAGTATGGACTTGAGGAAATCAGAAATAGCAGCCGTGTTTAACCATTTCACTCACAGCCGCAGAATTTACGGTAAAGTTTTAAAAAAACCTAAAACATTGAAAAAATTGAATATTACGCAAACTTTTTAATCAAACGCAGGCATAACCAATTTGAGTCTTAAAACTGCGATTAAAAAATCATATTGTATAAAATATTTATTTTCAGACGATATCCAAATGGACCATTCGAAACAGAAAAGTTCGGGTCGATTCGAACTGCTTGTTCAAAAAGCATTTACCCCTTTCTATGCCATATTTGTGACATCATTCGTGGTGTCAGCCGGAGTTTTCATTCGTGGGCATTTCAACTTGTACCATTCGAATTCTGAATTTGAAGAAACACCACACGTGTTAATTCTGAGATGGGGACTGGCTTTCGCACACATTATATTTCTCATCGTTTCAACGTTTGCGGCCACCGTGAGAGGATGCTTTACTTTCTGTTATATCATTTTCTACATTTTTCGAAATTCACGGGAGCTCTCAACCATTCAGATCTAGTAAGTGCATAATCATTTTTTTTAAATCGATGTTCAGCCTCAAAAATTGTTGTGGCTCAGATAAATAAATTAAAACAGAACCTGGTATAGTTAAGATTTTTTTTTGATTTTTGTTTAATAAAATGTTTAATAAAATTTTGATCGCTATTCTTGAATTAGTATGTATATACAAATTGTTTACAGTAAAGATGAATTGGACTCAAAATCAAAAATGAAAATTTACAGACGTCTTCGAATTCTGAACAAAAGATTCAACGACAGCATTCTAGGTATCTTCCTGCCAATCGTCACTATCACGTGTACATACTACATGGTATTTGGACTTTACGGATGCCTTCGTTCTCCATCAACAGCAGAGGTATCGGCCATCGTTATTATTGCCATCAATTCCACATTGTTCATCGGAATGTTTGTGGTGGTTTCCCTTAACTTGTATGGGGCAGCTTTTAGTTTGGCGAATTCACACGAGGCATTGTTGAACATTAAAAGAACACTACCCCCATCTCGGATACTTCACCTGGATATCTCCAGCATGTTCCCTTTTGGCATACGATACGGTCCTCTAAGGGCAGTAAAGTACAAACATGCATTCGATTGTTATGAATCTGTTATCAACATTCTAGTCTTAATGTTGTGTCTTTAAATGAGGAAAAACCTATTGAAAAAATGAGGAAAAAAGTAATTGACTATACTATACTGTTTGCAACGATTTGTTTCAGATCCTTTTTGGTTATATCAATAATTGAAGATATAGTTTGGAGTCAGATGAAATTAATGTTTGACGTCAATGAAGATTTTTAAGAACACATCAAAAATTTTATATTTTAGGTCGACCTAATTATATCATTCATGGCAATTATAATAATAAATAGCCAATTAAATTAGTTGTTTAATACAAAAGAAAGATAAAAATAGTTTTGGTGAATTAAATTATAAGAGTGGTTTAACTATCGCTTTATGTTTGTCTTTCACGCGTAACGCAGTTACTTCACACAAATTTAGGCCGGCCAGAATATGTTAGGTTGGGTTACGAAAAATCAACTCATTTGATCCCCCAGTAGTTACACGATAGGCATAATATATGTAAAAGCCGTCTTTTATAATTGGGATAAAGGGATAATAAACTTCTTATGAAAAACGGTATTATTATAAGCTAAAACTCATTAAATTTGAGAAAAACTTTGTATGAGGTAGACAAACAGCCAAAAAGGACGTTTTGTTATTCGACTTTAATACATACCTAACCCGTGGGCCAAAATGTAAACATTTTTAATAAATGATAGCCTATATAATGGAAAGCTTTTAGGTAAAAACTAGTTTCAGAATTGCAATTAAGATTTCCTGGAACTCAATTGCGATTCTATGTGCAATTATTTAAGGCTCAGATAGTGTCATCACCAGGTAATCTTCATGATACTAAAACTGTGCAATTATACAGATTGAATAATTGACAGGCGTTTAACTGCGCGAAATAATACCTATTATTATTTTCGTCTTTAATTTAAGCTCAAACTTTTCTTGTATTTTGTCAGTCAGTTCTAGCACCTTTGCATATATCCAGTCCAGTTTTTCTAATTCTGGCAAATGCAAATGCATTGCACTTCAGATATAGTTACTGCTTGCCATCATATGGTAAGGTTATATTATCAGTTTAGGAAATCAAATATTAATTAACCCACTCATTTCAAGACGCATGATATCCAGATTATACTCTTCATCTAATCTCATATAAGTCCATGTACATATTTTAAGCATTTTAAGTGTATACGAAACACGATTCTACTATTTGTCGCGTTTCAAACCTGCCAATAGTCTTTTTATAAAAACATCATAGTGGCCCGTTCATCGTACAACCACCATTATTCAACTGCATTTGGATAATTTAAAAATCAGTGCAACATTGATTAAATGCGCTTTCGACCGAAAAAGAAAACGAGTCAACTTAAAACTGTCACACTAAATTTCATACAAATAAAAGTAGGTAGTCTAGGTGGATTATATCTTTCTGTATATCTTTCTCATTCAAATTGATAAACATTAGCCGAGTGGAAAGTTTTCTGGATTAGGAGATTGTAAAAAACATTATTATGATATTTATTTTTTAAACTGAAGAAAACACATTAAGTACACGCATCACGTACATTTACCTCATACTTTTTCTTTTTTCTTTTTCTTTTTCTACACAAGATGAAATATTTTTACCCAGCCCTTTTATTAATTTTGGTGCAATCCAATGAATCCTTTACAAAATACGGTGAAAATATCTGGACACAAAACAAGGAATTTAAAGAAACATTTCTTTACATTTTGGAATACTCAATTTTGAAACACTACTCTAAAATATTTACTGTACGTTTCTATTATAGTGACATGATCGACTTACAAGGAAATACTAATGAATTTCAAAATTTAATTATTTCACGATATCCGTCAATCGTCGGATGTTTCGACAAAGACATCAGAAATTCTAAAGGTGCCCGAGCAAATACACATTACACAATGGCGGCATTCATTTTTGTATTTTGGATAAACTCTGTGCATTCAATTCCGGAAACAACTCAGATCATATCGTCTATTGGCAACCGAAGAAAGGATAAATTTATTTTTATATCAGAACAAGACATTATTTCAGAAATCTTCTTCACAGAAACTATCACGGAACTTCAAAATAAAATTGTGATTTCTTTGTCCGACAACAATATATTTTTAGATCCACACACTTTCAACAATGGACGAATGGTGAAAATTAATTTAGAAAACGTAAAGAACCACCTTGAAATTCCCCAAATGGGGATAAATCTTCATGGAAGAAATATTCGGATATCTGGGCACAGATCGCCACCGTTTTTTTACGTTGTAAGCATTAAAGGGGTTGAAGTAATTTCTGGTAGTCATTTCAAAATCATGGAAGAAGCAGGAAAAAAGTTTAATTTCACATTCTTCGTAGACCCTCACATAGATTCTTACGGAGGCAGGTTTCCCAACGGTACCTGGACCGGATCTGTTGCAACCGTCATGTACAAAAGAAAAAATTTCGACATGACAATGACGATGGGTTATCAGGATATTTGGTACAATTATATCGGCGTTGGCAGTGTTCTCGCGATTACTGCACTTTCATTTGTAACTTCCCCGCCTGAAGTCGATGTCAAATGGGAAGCATTTTTTTATCCATTTAAATTTTCTGTATGGATTGCTGTGCTCATTTCATTTATTTTTGTTGTGACCGTGTCATTTCTGTATTTTTTATTCAACAATAAGGAGAACAAATTTAAAAGTGGAGAAAAAATGTGGTTCAAGTCATTCTTCATGCCTTTGGCAATTTCTTTGGAACAAACAATGAAAATCCCTTCCCGATTGAAATATATTTCTGCTTTATGGATGTTCCTGACAATTATAACGGGAGCTGCCTACAAAAGCAACTTGGTTTCGTATCTTACTTTCCCAGAAACGGATGAAATTCCTGAATATTTTGAAAGTTTGGCAAAACGGGATGATTATTCATTTATTTTAACCACAATAGGAGCAATTGAATTATTGTTTTTCCAAAATAGTGAATCTTCATCGATAAAGAAGATAAATAAGAAAATGTCTCGCACCAAAAATGGTATGGAATGTGTGCAGAAGGCTTTGGTTAATTCAAAAACTGTTTGCATGGGATGGAACGCCTATATCGGGATGGTTGCGGCTGGAAGTGTGACATTGAATCCTCAATTAGGCTCGCCACTACATATTTCCAAAGCATCTATTTTGCCTTCTACACTCTCATTGGGATTTCAAAAAGATTCGGTTTTTATAGACGGATTTTGGCCTATAACTTCATCACTGTACGAATCACACATTGTACATAAATGGGAAAGTGAGGTCCAGTACAACTTTAAAATTCAAAGCAGCCATAAACTTTTAAAGAATAAAACAGACGGCTTATATAAAAAGTTGGAACATTTGGCGTCGTCCAATAATAAAAATAAAGTAACACCATTAGGACTTGAAAATGTGGAAATGATTTTTGCAATTTTGTTAATTGGTTGTGTCCTGTCAAATATAGTTATCGTCTTGGAAGTATTAGGAAATAAGTACAGAAAGAAAGTGAATAGTGTATTTAATATACGGTAGCACCTTCTAATTGTGATTAGTGTGTGTAAAGCAACCTAACCTAACCGTAATAATACTATTGTGCATTTCCTATTTTAAAAAATCTTCAACTCCTTTTAAATTCGCTTGTAAAAATTTTACGGTTTTTAATGAACGGAGTAACTATATAAATACCTATAAGCAGAACGAATTTCATAAGAGTACCGTGATCGCCTTTTGTAAGGAACCTGACCGTCAAAATTTTTGAGTATCGAAATTAGTAGGTGTTAAATTGTATCTTATAGGCAACCAATCTTTTGGTTTTTGTATTTCCATTAAGTAACTTCGTCACTTCATAAATAAAATTGTCATGTTTATGATTTTATCTCTATGAAAGAGCATTATTTTTTAATATCATTTATACTCCTAAAGTCTAATATAATAATAATGGTTATTATAACCAGTAATGGAAAAGCTAAAATTAAAACTCATTTTTGAGAGTTCGTTCGTGCAAACAAATCTTAATTGCAATTTTATGTCTATAGATACTCCCCCCACTATCTGTAAGTTTGCAATTTTGTACTGATAAAGTCATCGTGCATTTGCAGGCAATAAAATTAGCTCCAACCGCTCTTGAATTATGGAGGTGAAGGATAGAAGGACGGACACCTTTGGCATGTCCATAAAGTAACTTCGTTAATAATGGCTGAGCGTTTTCACCGCACACAATAATATTACGTAAAGTATTTTCGTTTCAAAGACAGTCAAATGTAAACCATCCAATATTTCTTAAACTGTTTGTTAGCTTTAATACTTTTAAGCGTGTATCCAGTTCAATTATTTTAATCTGACCAATTCATTATATACAGAATTCTGTATATTATTATATCGACGCCGCTACAAGAGAATTGCTTTATCTTCCAAACTCTTAAGTGCATTTAAATACCTAAACCATTTTAGGTAAACATTAGTCTATTAACAGTATTATATAATCCTCTCAAATGTCTCGTAATATCTTTTAAAAGTCCACTTTTTACGCCAAATTTCATTTAGTCATCTTAATACATTAGATACAATTAGTGGTTAATCTAAAGAGTGAAATATATATTAAGTTCATTCTCCATTTAAAACCGACAGTTTAATATGAAATTTGAATATTGAAGATGTCGGAAATGACAAAGTGTATGTAATCAGATTAATTTAGCTACACTAATCTTCTTTTCACATTCCTACTTCCAATCAACAAACAATAACGAAGTGGAAGGCTTCTGCAATTCTACATTATAATTCAATTGTGATGACAAATTTTTCTTGCGTATAAAACTGGAAGGTTTGACTAAATTGATACGTCACCTAACAATACGGCAAACACATTGAAAAAAGATATTTTGTTTGAAAAAAATGAAATATTACTGTTTTCCGATTTTATTAAGTTTAGTTCCATCGTATGAATCTTCGGTAAATTTGAACAATAAGAATGTGCGGACACGAAACGAAAAATTCCAGGAAACGTTTCTTTACATTTTAGAACAGTCAATTCTGAAGCACTATTCTAATATATTCACCGTTCATTTCTATTTTAGTAACATGACCAGTTTAAAAGGCAACACCAATGAATTTCAAAATTTAATTATTTCACGATATCCGTCAATCGTTGGATGCTTTGACAAAGACATCAGAAAATCTAAAGGTGCCCGAGCAAACACACATTACACAATGGCGGCATTCATTTTTGTATTTTGGATACAATCTGTGCATTCAATTCCAGAAGCAACTCTGATCATATCGTCTATCGGCAACCGAAGAAAGGATAAATTTATTTTTATATCAGAACAAGAAATTCTTTCAGAAATCTTATTCACCGAAACTATCACGGAACTTCAAAATAAAATTGTGATTTCTTTGTCCGACAACAATATATTTTTAGATCCACACACTTTCAACAAATGGACGAATGGTGAAAGTGAATTTAGAAAACGTAAAGAGTCACCTTGAAATTCCCCAAATGGGGATAAATCTTCATGGAAGAAATATTCGAATATCCGGAGGAAGATCGCCACCATATTTTTACGCAGTTAATGTTAACGGGACTGAAGTATTTTTTGGGACTCATTTAAAAATCATGGACGAAGCTGGAAAAAAATTCAATTTCACATTCTCCGTGGATTCTCCCCCGGATTCTTATTCTTATGGAACCATGCTGCCCAACGGTACCTGGGCAGGAGCAGTTGCAACCGTCATGTACAAAAGCTACAATACGGACATGGCAATGACGATCGGTTATCAGGATATTTGGTACACTGATGTCGGCGTTGGCAGTGTTCTCTCCCTTGCTACACTTTCATTTGTAACTTCCCCGCCTGACATCGATATTAAATGGGAAGCATTGCTTTATCCATTTAAATTCTCAGTTTGGATCTCCGTTCTGATTTCTTTCATTTTTGTTGTGACCGTTTCATTTCTGTCTTTGTTATTCGACAAGAGGGAGAACAAATTCAAGAGTGGAGAAAAACTGTGGTTCAAGTCATTTTTTATGCCTTTGGCAATTTCTTTGGAACAAACGATGAAAATACCTTCCCGAATAAAATTTATTTCTGCTTTGTGGATGTTCCTGATAATCGTAACTGGAACTGCCTACAAGAGTAATTTAATTTCGTATCTTACTTTTCCGGAAACGGATGAAATTCCGGAATATTTTGAAAGTTTGGCAAAGCGCGATGATTACTCATTTATTTTAAGCAACATAGGAGCAATTGAATTATTTTTTTTCAAAAACAGTGAATCTTCATCGATAAAGACGATTAATCGAAGGATGTCTATCACCACAAATGGTGAAGAATGTGTGCAAAAAGCGTTAGTTAATTCAAAAACGGTTTGTATAGGGTGGTACCCTTATTTAGCCCTTGTTGCGGCAGGAAGTGTGACATTGAATCCACAGTTTGCCACACCCCTACATCGTTCCAAAGCTTCTATTTTACCTGCTACACTCACATTTGGATTTCAAAAAGACTCCGTTTTTATCGACGGATTTTGGCCTATAACTTCCGCCCTCTACGAAACCCATATTTACGATAAATGGGAAAGTGAGGTCATTCATGACTTTAAAATTCAAAGTAAATATAAACTTTTGAAGAATAAAACAAGTAGCTTGTATCGAAAGTTAGAAGACTTGACAACATCCATTAATAATAATGTCACACCATTGGGTCTGGAAAATATGGAAATGATTTTAACAATTTTGCTAATAGGTTATGCACTATCAATTATAATTGTCGCCGTGGAAATATTAGTAAGCAATTACAAAATGAAAGCGACCAACGTGTTTTATAGAAGATAAGAATTTTTAATGTTATTACTATTTATTAAGTAACTTAAACAAAATTAAAATAGTATGTACATTTTCTATTTCAAAAGTAACACTAAAAATTACATAATAGAAAATAGTAATTAAAATTGCAAAGTCAATGCAAAATATCAAAATATCTGAGAAAGATATTTCTTTCCGATTAAACATTTTATTACAATTAAATACCAGAAAAAATGTCAACTGTAGAAAGAAAGTGAAAAAATTATAAATTAAAAAAAGAAACTTTTTTTTCACTTCGGTTCTACAATTGACATTTTTTCGAAAAAATAAAAGAGTAAATTGTGATAGCATTTCATTAGCTTCAAATGGACGAGAGGCATTTTCAATTCGACTTTCCATTCCAGAGTAGAGTAATCATTGAATAATTAATAAAATTGTGAGATTGGGAGTGGCGGTTCTTAAGCTAAACTTCTAATACATAGAAAAGATAACAATAGTTATCCATGGTGGAGGAGACCAAAATTTGCAAAATTTTGGCTACGTATTATGTTCTCGGTCCTTTATTTGTTTGCTCAAACTAAAATATGAAATGGATGATGGACCAGTTCAATTCTGACGACGACAATAATTTTGCACCATTTTTACAAATTTTATTCCCGCATTGAAAGTGTCCTCTGCCTTTTGTCGAAAGTAGCCTTTATAATCTTCATATTTCAAGCTGATTGATGTTATTTTGAGTTTTTCTGTGTAAAAATGCACGGTGAGTAGAATTCCCAGTTCAACCAAAGCAGAAGGTAATTGAAGATAATATATGTTGTAACTGCAGCTATGAGCGTTGGTACTTATCCCATTGATGAAGGACATAAAAAGGCATATAACTATTATTCCAAAAGTTTGGAGAATTAATAGCAATATAATGAAACTGCAAATCAGATCGCACAAAATAAACCGGGTAATTCGACACCGAATCTAAAAAATAAATGATCTTTTCAATTTCATTACAAAAATTTAACGTTCTCTACAAACTTTATTAAAGTATTATTCTTAGAAATTTGATACCAAATGCAAATAGAACTACCGATTTTGTTATTAAGGAGAAAGACACACTATTTACTGGCGCGTAACTAGAATTGCCGTTTGGGGAGGTCACATTGCCATTTTAAAGGTATAAATGTTCACATTCGCGCTTAACGCGAAAAACTTGAACAAAATTTAGGCTAAAATCGACCAGAAACTGACTACATACTCGTGATTTGACTATTTTCGACCATTTTGGAGCCAAATTTCACACTTTTGGCTTGTTGTTTTTATAAACTTCAATAATATCTAGTGTAAGTTCCAAAAATTGGAGGAGGCGGTGCTAAGGCACCCTGTGACCCTCCCCTAGATACGGCCTTGACAATTTAATATAAATAAAAACGTTTAGGAAAGTCGACAATATTTGGCAAATCATCTACCCCTTAAACCACTTTCAAAGATGTATCAAAGCGGATTGTAGGGGGTAAGTGCCTCTACGAAACATTTGAAAAGTAAAAAATGCAAAAGAAAGCGGAAAATCTCAAACTGTCAATGTCAAATTGTGCATATTTTCATTGCCGAATTTGGTTTATTATCATCATAAATTTTGGTATTATTCTAATTGTTCGCGAACCTTTAGGTTGTGCATTTTATTATATATGTTACAGTAAGTTTGGACATTTAGTAAGTTCCGGAACTTCCTAGACAGTATTGACACTAACTAAAGTAAGCCAGGATGTTCCGACACTAACTAGGAATTATCGACACTCACTAGA
>JABASD010004668.1:0-14661 GCA_019776165.1 Pogonognathellus flavescens
AGGACCACTTTGCTTGTTGTTTGTACTAACAAATGAAGACATCCCCCGTTTGGGGATATCCTCCGATAGGGGTAGGTCGCCGAGCGAACGCTCGGGCTTTTTATCTATATTACATGTATAAGTAAGTAAATTGTAAGTCAATACAGCATACTTTATTCTGTATATTTTTCCATCTTTTTGTTCATCAAAGTTATCCCGAGTCATGTAATACCTATTACACAGTTACACAATATGCCGACTCAGTAAAATATATGTATAACGATTTTACTAAATGTGACTTATTGACAAACTAACTACTCACAGTAGTACTCAATAAGTCATAACCGAAACTTATGTTTCATAATATGTATTTAATGTGTTTCTGAACTCACGTTACTTATTGTTATGAATACTGTATGATATATGTATTCATACCTATTCAAAAGTTCGCCGTAAACAAAACTCATTTGCTTTTTTACAGATAGGTTTACTAACGCGAACTTATGATTAGTTTGTCCTGTGGTAACAAATGAGAGCAAGTAGGGGATTGTATGTACACTATTTATTCTCGCAGGTTCATTTCAATATTCAATGTTTTTCCTATGCAATTAGAAAGCACAGTATTAACATTCAGAACTAGAACACATAATTAAGTGACAGCGGCAATTTGACAACGCCTATAACTGGTATAAGATTAAGAAATGGATGTATTAGTCCGGCAAAGCAGTTTTAAGCATTTATCTATTTAACGTAAGTGGGACATGCAAACTAAATCAGCAGGTCTTTACTTAACTAATTATTGGTATCACATCGCATTTATACTACACAGAATAGACGCGTGTTCACACATTGTAGAGGTACATTTTCTGGATTAACGACGCATCTAATGACAGATTGATGACACTTGTAAGCATTATCATTATTACAATTAGTGTCCAATAAATAACTTCCTCGTTCATCATGAATGTTAGGTAAGTTAGGTTAAGTAGGGAGGATCTCTGGTAATTATACAAAATACAGATGTATTGTATAACCATCAAAAACTGTAATGGTATAACCTTCCACATATTAATATCACATGTCACATACAATCCAAGTCAATCATAGTGCATATGGCATAGAACAACGCGTTCGAGGAAGTCAATAATTTCCACGGCATTGTATGCTAAATCAATTACCATTATTATGGCTCCAAGGTAAAGACATTCCATTCGCACTCAAATCCTTTGCCCCAGTCGTAAAGATACTTTCGGTTTAGGTTTATAAAATTACCTGCCGCTTTATCACTGATGACTGACACTTAAAATGCTTTGTCTCTTCACGAGCTTTACACTATGGATAATTAACAAGCACTTAAGTAAGCCTAATTTATATACCGAAATTTACTGTCAGTATAATATGTTCATTATTTGAAGGTGAGCGAAAGAGGAGCATAGGTTGAGAAGATACAGGATATTAGACTTTGGTTAGTTCTAGTTTATCTTCATCAAAGATAATGAGAAGATAATTTATTTAGCACTAATGAGAAACTCAATTTTGATACTTTGTGTAAGAATTATGGTATGAATGCATAGGAATAATTTTAGCACGCATTTTACGAGTATTTATATTTATTCTGAGAGATCTGTCAAGTTTCGTTTTCAAGAGGTGTGTTTACAGCACTACTATTAACTTTATGTACTATAATAATAATCCTGTTTAACTATTGTGACAATAACATATTTGGAATAGGTGTAGTAACTGTATAGGTATTTAAAACGACAGTATAGGTACCTAGAGCTATAAAATATTTGTAACTCAAATAATCATAAACATTAAACTATAAAGAAACTAAACTTATCATGCGATGGTACTCAACTTTGTAAGATACAGGCTAGGCGAATTAACCAAAACATAAACCACATTGTAATAAGTTTACATTATGAACTATTTCTTTATCATTTATTACAAGAAATAAAGAATTAATTGTAACAGTAAATTAATAATTCTTAATAAGTCATAAAAGAGGATGAACGTAGAGGGAACAATAACTCCTACTGATACATACATGCTTAATACTTAATAACTAGGTGCATGTTTTGCACACATAAATTAATTAGAGGTACCTGTGATATACTATGAGATGAACAAACATTTTCATTAATACAGACTGGTTGCTGCTTTTCGCAAATAACGCAAAGGTACAAAGTACAAACAAGATTCTCTGGAATTTTTCAGTCCCAAATATTTAGAATGTTTTTTAAGGTTTTTGACACGCCAAAGACTTAAATGAAGAATATTAACTCTTTGGCCCTCTACACAATTTCGATAACAATTGATTAATTCATTTCCAAAATACTAATTCTTCATTACAAAATTTCTGTCGCAGAAAGGAACTGATGTCTCTTAATAAGTTACCGGTCAAATTCCATTTTAGAAACATCACATTATGGATGTATTTTAATATCATTGTAATGTAAACAAGCCAACATTATTTCCAAAACTCTTGATTCATGATGGATACATAAACTATAACTAACACAATTATTATTGGCGAAATCATTTCAGTGCGGTAATAGACATTACATTATACGTGAGTAACAGAGCAAATACTATATGTGTCTTAAATGTGAATGAAAAAATAGGATATAACTGTGAGTGGAGGTAACAGAACAATTAATGAATGCACAATGTACATCATCATTTTAACCATGTCATAAAGCTAAGTTTTTGTCACAATACGCTAGGAATGCCAGTGAACTTAAAATTCCCTGACATTTTAAAAATTGGATTTCAAATATCAGTTTTAAATGCAACACTGTAGGTAATATTATATTTGAAAATTATCTACTCTAGTAATAGTATTTTCAACTATTCAAGTAGTTCTACAGTATCTTGCGATTTTTTGTCTCAAAGTAGATTTCGTTTTCGATCATAGTTCTTATTATATTTTCGGATTTTGTTATCTATCTTTGTAACGATTCTTCCACCAAAACCGAAGCGGCAGCCTCTAAATTCCAATTTGCTCTTGCCAAGGCACCTTCACATTGAAACTTTTCCCCAAGACCCAATCTGAAAAACAAAATAAGCGAGTACGTTAAATACAAATAATACAAAAATGAAATATCTGTATAGAGATGAAAGATATGAAATGTAAAAATTATTTTGACATAACTGCCTGTACAAACTCAGAAGCTGTACATTGCACTAACATAAACGATCCTTTTGTATATCTTCCATTACAACTCAACGTTTTAAAAAATATTCCAGAAACTTCTAAATCGTCTAACATTACAGTATACCTAAACATGTCATATTCTCTTTTTAGTTTGTTCTTCTGTATGGACTAATATATGAGATTGATAAAAGCAACGCAAACTAATGTAAAATAAACTTTCCAACTGTAAAATATTCCGAGGACCTTGGCAATTATATGAAGAGCACAAAACTAGCTTGTTCACATGAAAAAGTTAATGCAAATAGAATACCACGTGAAACAATTATTTTTCTATTATCCAACTTAACTTTTCGTCAAACTTTTCTGTAATGATAAACAATCCCTTAGGAAAATTTCACACTTTGTGTCACATTGAGTGATTCAAAAAAGTTTTTAACAAATTCAAATAAAAAACAGATGAATCATTCCAAAGTTACCATTTTCCTACAGCATATTGCAATATTGGATCACGAATAAGAAAAGTTTAACCAGAACAAAAGTTTTGTCACTTTTGTACTACTTTAATAGAACAAGGGCAAAAAGAAGAATCGAGCTAACTTGTATATAGGTTACTCTTCTGTGCTTTAAGCTACGATAACTTTGGGATTCCGTATAAAGGCTATGGTGACAGTATTATTCACTTTTCCAATAAAATATATTAGATTAGATTGCAGTTGTATTTAGTTGTAGTTCGGGCAAAAACCATTGCCCGTGAAAATAACTTTCGGATAAACCCAAATAGTGCATTGAGTAGACTTACTTATGCAACTGATCAACTTTAAGTAGTCTTTCCGCCTGGGTAATATTCCCCGTGGAGTTTTTGAGAGATTCAGCTATTTCAAAGCCAGAAGCTGTAGGCACCATAGAACTTAACACTTTAACAGCCTCCATAAATCCTCTGTCATTAACAGTGACAACCCTTGAAAGAGAGCCTCCACGGTTAGCAGATGAAGAAAACGAGTGTTGCTGGAACTGACCATTTTGCTGCTGGGTGGTTTGTAGCGGCATTGATTGTTGATGAGTAAACTTGTGTGGTGGCGGGGGCGACCTATAGGCTGGCAAATGTAACTGCCTTTGTTGCGACGAATTCGAAATAGTAGACAGCGCACTCGTGGAATTAACTCTAGTTATTGTAGGTGGTGGTGGGAGCATATAAGGACTTCGTCTTGTATTTTGCATTTGTAATTGAATTTGAGCTGGACTTGGTATTCCTTCACTTGCATTCGGATCAGAAAAATTTGTCCATACTTCATCACCACTATCTAAAGCGGAAGATACTCTGGAATCTGACAAGCCACCAGTATTGCCACCATTAAAACTTGCTGTACTGCTAATCGTGTCGAACTGATTGTCTGCGCTACTCGGAGGTCTACTACTTTGCTTAGAACTTCCTCCAATACTCAAAGTTCCTAATGTGTCATCGAGCCATGAAAAGGCTTCGTCTCTCTTTTTCAAAAGCTCTATTGGTGGTTTTGCTTGTTTAGGTTTCACTTCTGGAGAATCTGGACTAAATGCTAAATTCGCTTTACTGTTACTGGAATTATTGTTCTTGTCTTGGTTTAAAACTTTAGGCATTCTACCACATTCCAGATAAGAGTTAATCTCCGACTGTGATAAATCACCACTAGGAAAACTTGTCTTTTCTTGCCCTACTTCACAAGATTCGGATAATTCTCCCGGTGTCATATTTGGGACAAAGGAATAATATCTCGTAGTACTTGGAGGAGGCGTAAGAATACTGGAAGTGTCAAATGGGTCGGGGGAAATACAGTCGTTGACAACGGAAGCTCCATCAGACCAATCAGCAGAGTCTGCAACGGAAGGAGCTCCGGAATAAATGCTTCGAGTTTTAGTAGGTGAGACAGTGCCGTACAATGGCAACTGACTGGTAAGATTCGGCAGCTGAGAATTTAGTGGAGGTTGCTGGTAATGATAGTTGTAACGATTGGTTCCATTTTGAAGAGGTTTGGCATTACCCATAGGAATATTCATATATAACTGAGCCACATCAGGCAATGTTTTACTTTTATTTGCAATGCCATTTGCGTACGTTGGCGGGGGCCTGGCGGGTGGAGGGCCTATATACACAAAAGTGAGTCATTATCATTATTATAGTATAAAAAACTTATTATAAAAAAATGTGTACTTTCATTTAGTTTCTTACCCCGCCCACCCTCAATTGGTGTGTCAAGTATTGACTCCCCGACATTTCTGTAGAGATTATTACTAGTATTTTGTGGAGGAGTGTTTTGCGATTCGTCGGCAAAGTCAATTAATACTCCTTCTGTGGCGGATACGGATGATCCATTTGGCTTTGTTGTATCTATATTTGTTCGAGGAATTTGTGACCAATCCACATCAGCGGCAGCATCATTTTTAAATTTCGAATAACCATACTGTTGATGAATTTGTTGATTTTTTTGTAATGTTTTAATGGTAGGAATATTGTTGGCAATATTGTTTGCAATTTCTGTAAAAAAAACAATGACAATAATACCAAATGTTACTTTACGGTAAATATATATGAAACTTGCATATTTATAGGCATTTGGTATTTACTGTTTTTACTTTTAGAGCGATCGGGCAGGCGGGGAGGGGGAGTATCTTCTTCGATCACCCCCAAAATATCTGGTGGTTCCATAGGATTTTTTAAGTACACTTCGTCTATAAAACTAGGGTCGCCCCAACTCTTTTCACTAATACTTCCATGTCCAGTATGAATGAATGAATTTCTAAGCGGTTTACTAATGTCATCAGGTTGTCTTCGTCTCAAAGGGCTCACAATACATCGCGGAAACAGTCCTATATCAAAAGTACGTAGATTCTGTCCCTTCCAATAATAATGATCCGGGCGACCATTTATCACCGCAATTTTGTCTCCTTCCTCCACTTTCATTTTTTCTGCATCTCCATCTTCCTGAAATGACTGACAAGCTTGCATTTCTTCTGGGAATGTTTCAGACAGGTAGGCTCGCAGGGCAGAGAAAGTTGGACGATCCGAAGGTTCTTTCGCCCAACACTACAACAGAATAAAAAATCATTTCCTTTCCATATCTCAATAAACGTTGGTTTCAGTTAAAAAGGAGTGTCTGAAAGGAAAACGTAATATTATATCAAATACTACATTATCAAAGGTATTTTGTCGTAAAATTAACTTTAATTCAAATATTAAACGAAATAGTACGCAAAAGGAAAAGAAAGTGTCTGTCTCGTCTCTAAACACTCCTGCTTTGTATAAATAAAGTGCATAATTGCACTTAACAAGATCAATTTATGTAGCATAAACTATTATAATTTGCAAACTGCTGTGAGGGAAATCATTCTATATGATAACAAGCCAAAGACATCTTTTATAGTTAAAGATTGAAGCCCACGATAGCAAGTGTACGCAATCATTTTTCTCATAGTATAATTATTTTCCTTCAACAACAAGACAATAAAAGGATATCAAAGCTGAATTCCCCCTTTGACAAAAAACAGAGTAATACGAATTTTCTCACCTGCATCATAATCTGGTAAATTTCCGAAGGACACGCTTCTGGCTGATGAAGTCTCTCTCCTTCTTTATCAATCTTCTGCAAAATTTGTGTTCCATTTAAATCAATCCATGGCTCCTGTCCAAAGGCAAACATTTCCCAAAGTGTTACGCCAAACATCCAAGTATCTAGACATAAATATACAAACCATTATTTATTTATTTAGGCTGCACATGTTTATTTATCTTTCAAACCAAAAAACGTTTATTATCTTTACTCCACAAAGAATTCCTATTCCAAATATTAAGTTCTATCCTCATTCTCATTAAAAGACACAAATAAGGTTTAATTACCCGAAGCGTGCGAAAATTGTCGAGCCTTTAAGCTCTCAGGAGCACACCACGGAAAAGGAACCTTTTGCCTTTCCGTCATGACGTAACAATCGTGTTCTTGAGGTAAGGCTCGCATCAGTCCAAAATCTCCTATTTTCACTTCGTTTTGGGAAGCCAGAAGAACATTTCTACAAGCTAAATCTCGATGTATACAACGCTGCACTTCCAGATACGCCATTCCAGAGGTCACTTGCAAAGCCCATTTCCATATGTCTAGAAAAATAATATTGCATCATCAACGAACTGTCACAAACACAATTAGTCACAAATTAAAACTCAGATTGGCCAAATTATTCCATACAAGAAAACTTAAAGGAAATAGTACAAAATGTGGGTAGACTAAGCAAATTAAATCGCAGCAGTTGTGTACTCAGCACATGGGCTGCCGGTTGTTTGGTTTCACAACTTTAAGGAAGGTACAGACAGATTGCCAATTTTATTTTAAGAAATACTAAGTAATATTTTTTGCCATGTTTATGTATCTCGTATCAAACGTCAGTGCAGAATATGTTTTAGTTTTTCATTATCCCTTACTTAGACCCAGACATTTTTCTTTATCTCGAGTATTTAAAGTAAAGTAACATTCGTATTCTTTTGCTCAGTTCATAATATCGCATTTTCATTCAAGTCACAGGCTGTAACAAATCCTTGCCTTACTAAAACAACTACATTTAAGAACGCCATACATTTCTGCTCTTCATGTATACATGAACAATAAAATGGTAAAGGTAAGTCCTAAGTACAAAGCTAAAAAGATGGTTGAAACAAACTTTATCACTTGCATCATAATCATATTATACAAGTGCATCCTCGAATCTTTTGTTATACATTTTACATTCGTTCAGCTCAATTCATTCATTTTCATGATGTTCACAGCGCCTTGACCATTTCCTATGCTGTCATTGCTCTCACACAGCCAAATTCTTAGTAGTTGATATCAAGATGATACATTCAAGTCATTCCACATACTGCGTCGTATGTCATTGTGGCAGAATTATTGCATAACTCGAAAGTAAAGAACATGTAGCTCCGTCGTCAATTGCAAAACCAATAGCAGATTGCTTGAACTTTCTAGTAAGAGTATAACGTAATTTGTGGGTCAAACTCATCCAAAGAAATTAATTTACATGTAATTGCCTAAGCGTACTTCGTTAAATAGCTTCATGTATAATCCCTACAAAGTCTGAGTTGTAGCTATTAATATGCATGTCATATGTCTATAATAATGACGAGGCTTTATCTCTCGTATGCACGCATTATTGTCTCAAAGATATAGGGGGTAACACGGTCTTCTATATAAAAATGTCATTAAAGTTTCTCAGTATATGACAGTTTATACAGATAGTATTAATTCAATCGCATCACAGAATCGTACAACTCCACATTCATGAATATTACTTTTTATCTAATACAATTAGCATTTGCAATCTTGAAAGAAGAAAAAAGTTCATTATTAATTAATTAAAGAAATCCTACATAAATCCTATATCATTCGTATATGCAGTAAGTTTATTTTTACCGCTGACTGTGCTGCGTAAAAGTTACTACACGTGTAGGTACTTTATTACGCTTATACGTAATGTTGTTGGTAGCAAGGTTCAATTACACACATCACAGTGAATCCCTGTGCTATCGTATCAAAACGTGGAGATAAATAATTAGTGTGAGATACTTTTCTACTACGCTGTGATTACAACTCTGCAATCTACGGGTTGAACTTATTTGATTACACTTATAAACCATGCCGACCACACACAGAATCCCTACTTGAGAAGAAAGAATACATTGCACAGTACAGCACATACCAAGAATGGAAGTGTGGCCGCATTGCTTCCTTAGGTAATCTAAAAGGCTTCCCAACTCAGCTAACTCGGTCACCATCATCAGTGGACTGCTCAGCACTACTCCATGAAGTCTGAAACAGAATAAGAAATAATATAATTTGGGCATACAATGAACAATATACAATAAACATCATGAGAAAAGAACACTTTAGTTAATCAAAAACATTGAGAGTTACATACAGTAGATGTTGTACAAATACAACCATGCATGTCTACAAATAGCAAGCCAAAGCATAATACCGTGTTATTAGTGTTATATAAGGTTATCAACTATTGTTACTATTATAAAAGTAAACACATACACATCCTATACAATATTGGAGCTCTACTTGACTCACAGCAGGATGACATTTATGTGAATACAGTAAAATACGATTATTAAGTCCGTAATATGATTGCGAATCGAGTTTGTTGAGACAAAAATTGCTTTAGTCCGGTTTGCTGTTATCTTCACCCACATTGAAAATATTGCGTCTATGTATATCTAAAGCATTATCCATCATATACTTCCGAGGTTTTTCGCGTGCCAAGCTACACTACATTTCAAATTCATTGTACTTTGCATACGCTTTTATTATCATCATCAACCTAAACGCGGAGTGTAATTTCCGATGGCATATAGGTGCTTTTTAAATCGCTCCCTATAAAATTATGCCAATCCCATTATTGTTCACAAATTATGAATAACATATTTCCATAATACATTCATCATATCTATACATTATTACAAACTGTACCAACCTATGATTGTTTAGTCATTCAATGACAGCGGTACACAATTGATAATGATTAAAGCTTCAGTAAGTAAAACCAACAGTGATAACAAATTGAGTCTGGACTAAATTGCAATAAAGGTTGCACTACTGACTACTAATACCATTTCTTTTCCTAGTTCCTAGTCTTTAATTACATATGTATGAGATATGACTGTTTATAAGGAAGAGTAAACTTTGCAAAACCTTAAAAAGCATGATTTAAACACTTACTAGGTCTTTGTGACTGAGTAAATACAAAAGAAATAACATGTAACATAACATTTATTAACACGACTAAAATTTAAACTACCTTGGGACTGTTGGAATTTATTGGTTGTACATTTGTACTGTATGCAGGTACGTCTAATAGGTACACAAAAATATAGGAAAAACTAAGCTTTTCCATTTCGAGAATTTCAAGATCAAAAATAATTAGTAAGCTGACAGTTTTGTAATCGCTGCCTCTCCTCGTCTCTTCTTTTCTCTTTTTAAACTGACATAAACAATGCGCATCAAACAATAAGTTAAGTGAGTATACATTGACAATTAGAATAAAATAATTAGCAACTTAAACACAAATTGCAAAGTCAACCTTCACTAAACCTTGCTGAGTCTCAAACTCTCAAGAGCAATTCATTTGAATAACAATGACGCTTCTACAGACGTTTCTACTTTTAGTGTCAATAACAATTATAAGTTTGCATGTACGAAAGTTGTTGAGGTTCTACCTTACGCAAGCAGGGCAAGCATTCACCAGAAAGTTGTCAATGAAAGAAAATTGCATAGCGAGTTGAATACTAATATTAATTGTTGACTGAAATTACAATTACCTAATCAGATTAGGATGACTGAGATGGTGCATACTCTGCACTTCTTTAACGAAATCTTGAAGAATGGCTGTGAGATTCAGGGCATCTTGTTTTAATACTTTGACAGCAACAGGTATGACAGGACCAACGGGAGTTTTCCAGATTCCTTTCAGAACAACACCAAAAGATCCATCGCCAAGCTTACGACCAAGTTCCAAATCCTAAATAATGACAACGATTCATGAATGTTAATAACATTGCATACCGGTAAAACTTTTAGCTAATAAGTATTAAAGCATCCGTACCATTTGAACTGACACTATATACATAAAAGCATTAAGCATACTACACTGTTATCTTGCAATAAAGAACCTAGTAGCTGATGAAGGAATAAACGTACTATTTTTCTCACAATGAGAAACATCTCTTTATCATAACTACAACTTTACATTGCTTTCTATCGCTAACAAACAAAACACAAGACACGTTGGTAGAGAGTTGCTGTGCTATAAAGATGTAAGCAGTGATACAGAAACCATACCACTGAAAAGTGTACATTACAAAACCGTAAACAAGCAATACAAGTTTTTTCTTAGGTGCAGAGTGCTGACGACTGAGCCTATAGTCTAACTTTTCTAGCCATCGACATTAGAACAATAAACAAGGAAATAAGAGACTGAATTTTTATGCCATTTTGTATTACATTTCAATTATTTTATTCCTGTTCGATTGAAGTGCAGTACCATTCAAACGAGGTGCATAGGAAATCATCAATCATAATAGAAATTAAGAAAAACTATTAGTTAGCACAAATTGCCACTCTGCTTAACTGTTCATTTACCGTGTTTGTTAATAATTTATAATAATTAATGACACGGACACACGATGCAATCATACGTAATAATTAGCCTTTCATTTTTGTTAACAGGAAATAATGCAACTACGACAGTAGTAAAACCCCAAATTGCAGAATACTTTAACGTAAGCCGATAGGCACCGTGTAAATTACAAATTATTTACACTTTACACCACACTCCCATTTCCTTAGAATAAATTACATGTGTCTGATTCTAAAACGTCTAAAATTAAGCGTGCGTTTAAAATTGCAAGGAAAGTTGAGCAATAAGTATACCTTTTCCTGTATGAGACATGTAAGAGAGCTTCCCGCTTGAAAGTCTAAGGATGATCCCGATTTTTTGGTACCATTAGGGATTTGATTGCCTTTACTTTGTTTGGATTGACTGATTGATGTAGGCAAAATTTTGTTGACTATATTTTTGTTTCTCAGCTTTGCACGCCTTTTCTTTACAGCTTCCAGTAATCGCCGAGCGCCTGGCTTTCCCATACCAATTTTCTCCAAGTCATCTGAGGTGACATAGTCAAAATGGGTCAGTCGTGTAACCTGGAACATAATGAATCATTTTTACTGCTCATGTCATATAACAATTATCACAATCAGATTTCCATTACGGTTATTGCCAACACGAACAACAATAAATTTATCCACATTGGGTACATAAACTTAAGGATAACCTGGGAAATCTTTATTGAGTCATTTACAAAGTTAGTCGCATAGCAAGCGTAATTTATTACCTATTTCTATTTAATTATTTGTATTTCTAATGAAACTCTTCTAATGACAACAGTTAAATGACGCAATTAACACTGCTACAAGAGAAAACATAAAAATACATTCGTTCACATAATAACACACCTTCAGTGATTCTATCGCTTCGCATAACTCGTCATATCAGTAACATCCATCAAGATAGCTGCTTTAAAAGCAATTACCTTTGAAAATGATGGCACGCAGTAAATATTTATTTTTATTTATCTCACACAGCTATGATCCATAATTTCCACACTAATAAAAAAAATCGTCAAAATATTTCCTCAAAGGCTACATTTCCGTTTGCCTCATAGAAAGGATAGTCTGACAATAATTATTGTGCAGGTATGCCGCATGAAATACACACGAGTAATTTAGTAATGTATTCATGTACAAAAGCAGATGGCATAATTTAATAATAGCAAGTTTTTAACATACCATTAGGCAATCGATCTATCATGCAAGATGCAAGGCTAACGAGAAAACTCTGTACGAAAGATAACCACTGATCTCTCATGAACATGTACACAAACTACTGTCTAGCGCAAAAAATGTTTTCACAATAAGCGTACACACATTTTTTTAAGTTTCCAGACAGGCAAAATATGTAATATAGTCGTTAGTGGGCTCATAGAACTAGTAAAGTAATGGAGTACAAATATGTGTATGCAACTAAGTTATTCACATAAGTATCTGCATTATTATAATGAAGAAATATAAAATTCAAATACACGATAGATAATGATTGCCCACTTTGGAAGAAGTTGAAAAAATGTTAAGTAGTTACCTGCAGCTCGTCTCGGATGCGCACAAAAAATTGCTCCAATTGAGTATCCTTAAGAATTTGCATCAACCATTCCGATCCCTCGTCGTCTGACATATTTCCTCTTGAATGGACAAATCCTTTAAATTATAGTCCCAGAAGAACGACACAAAAGGAGAAATCAGTCTACTTTACAAATCAAACGATTTCCATCAAAATTGGCACTATTTGATGCTCATTAAGTCTTTGTTGCTCGAGTCTGCAAACAAAATAATAAGGAAACACTTTAATAGATAGTAATAAACTTTTACACTTCTACAAGAAACGAAAAATGTTTTCACGACTCATTGTCAGTTTCAGTTTATTAAACTGCCAACCACTGGTGACTGGCACTCTAAATTACTGTGTAGTTCATTTCAGACACGAATTTGACTGCTTTGAAAATTAAGGCAAAAAGTAGATTCCAACTTTGCCTGTTGCTGTTTCGGCATTAATTAACTTTTGCCTATAATATTATCAGCTTACGTACGTTTCCTCGTATTTTAATGAAAATTATCTTACATGAGACGTAAATGCACTTAGAAAGAAAAGAACTAGCACGCCCGCTTGTACATAACATTTAGATAACTTGTAACTTGTTAAACTACCATTAGAAACTCACAGCTTACTTAATATGAACCGTAGGTACTTTTATTTGTAAGCAGTCTTATCACAGACTGAGACTATCCAGTTTAACAACTGAAAAATAAAAAATATTTAACTATAGTTTAGAGGTAGGTACATTATCACACTGTTTATATATTCCGATTTATTTAAATTCATCAGACTGAAACAAATGTATCACTGCTACAGATCTATCAAGAAATCGCAGATAAAATTCTAATCAGAAGACTGGATTACGGTTTACAGACGAATTAATGTAGTAACTACTCTTGACTATTAGCAAGTATAAGTGTGCAAAGAGCAGAAGGACACAATATATTAATTTATACAAAGTATGATGGACCCACATCTACATTGGAGACAGGTTTATGTGTTTTATAATTTTACTGAAGAAGAACACACTGAAACTAAACTGATGTCTTCCACTACATGTTGTAAACTGCACACTGACACTGACAGGCAGAAGAGTAACAGTTTGTTCACAAGTGAACTGCACTAAAGACTGCAACGTAGAGACCAGTCGAGCCTATAGCCTGCATTTGCTCTGTAGTGTATTCCTCTATGTATATGAATGTTATGTACCTATGAATATTCCTACATCCAACTAACAAGTAACTCGACAGAAATTGTGATTTGCTCTGTGAGGGGCGTGATGAGCTAACAGCTAAAACTTCACGTAACTTCGCCTATGTACGTGTAACACCATACACAAAGCTACAGAGCTATGTAACGTCTAACGTATATATATGATGCCCGTAGAAATGTAAAGATACATTTTAATGTATATTCGTAAGGCATGCTAAGCGTTATGCTCTGTCCATGCTTATCGTGCATTAATTAGATACTTGAATACAGATAGGTCAAGGTATTTGTCATTAAACGTAAAAAAGTGATATCCAACAGATATGTTCCTTACTCTTCACTACTAAACTACTAATGTGGGATTATTTTTCTATGGTTTGGTTGTTGGGAGGCACCGTTACTTTACGGCTTACAATAAGAGTTGACAATGAATGCCAGACAATAGAAATGAACTGATACGTGCACACAGACATTCATACATTTTTCATGTACAGAGGGTGAATACTCCTATTTTGTTCACTTTAAAAAATGAGGTTACTTAACGAATCCTTCGCGAATGAATAGCTGCAATGTTTTCAATATGTTCTCCAGAT
>JABASD010004669.1:0-14656 GCA_019776165.1 Pogonognathellus flavescens
AATTCTTGCATCGTATGATTTATACGAGGTCGCTATAGTTTTTTCATGATAGTGTGCCAATTCCGATGTTACGTCCTTACACCAATGAACGATAAGAAAGTATCTATCGTAGCTCCCAATGTAATTGACTGTTTCAAGCCACAAAGAGTACAATTATTACACTTAACATGTTATATGCGAAGGAAATTCACAATAAATTATATTTTATTAAGTAGCGCAAGCTACTTTATAACATTGGTCTCTACGTCTGTCTGTCCGTCCGTTTGTGACCGTCAAAACCCACGAACGGATGAAAACAATTCGTTCAAACTTCTCATACGTGATCTCTGGATTAAAGAGATCCCATTGGTAAATGGAGTCAATTGGTGACACTCAATATTTAGTAGTGATAGCTACTTTAAAGGATTGATCTGTCTGTCAGTCTGTGCATTATATAATTCAATATCTCGTCAACGACCCAACTTTATTCCTTCAATGTTTTACAAAATGGTTGAAAACAACAATTTACAACTCATTTTGCAAACAATAGTTGGCAATCAGTTGACAAATCAATGTTATTCAGATTGGACGACTTGCTCAAGTATTCTTAAATATGGAAATCTAATGATATGGAAATCACATGCTAATTTAAGATCATAGTAATTTCTGGGACATTCAGTTATCCCGAGTGTTCAACTTAAGAGTAAATAAGCAATTCATCTATTAGTAATTGTGTACTCTATACTTCATTACATTCGTTTTGAATGGTTTATTCTTTACTACTATATTTTACTAAACTAGCTTTTAGAGATAAGAATAAGAAATTAAAACATCTGTCGCTACTTGTAATGAATAAATAAATTTAGATACCTGTATTGCGAAGTGACAACGTTGGGCGATATAGAAAATTTATCACAACATTTATACTACAAGTAATTTTTGATATGGTTAGATTTAAGCTTTCATCCTTATTCGAATATTCTGTAATGGTCCAAGGTTGGGAATATTGGTTCTCATTCAATATAAGTTCTAGTAGTTCTAGTAGTTCTGAGTTCAAAAACGTGTCAAAAGTTACATGAAAATTGCAATCCTGGAATTGGTTCAAATTGATTAAAGAGTGCACATTTGACGACTCCGCTAAAAATTTGTTCAAATAAAAGAAAAAAGTGAAAGAAATCACCGACAATTTGTAGTGTAACATTATCATTTCTTAAAGGCTGTGATATGATGAACGTAAACTTAGATAGAATTCAGTTTGCGTGTCTTTCTATACGTCTTGATGTCCCATAGATTTTTAACATTACGTTTTAAACATTAATCGATATATTACGCTGATAAAACTTTTACGAACTTCAATTTTTCTAAAAATAGACGCACGGTAGGCTATTGATAGGCATATATTTAATTTCATAAATGACAATAACAATTATTGTATCTAAGCAAATCACGTTTCAATTGTCATTTTTTCAGACCTCATGCAGTATCACAATTCACACCTCACAATACTTCAAACACATCGGTTATGATTTGATTTTACTTGGAGTGGAGACTTCACAAACAGTAGTTTCTCTCTGGGTATTATTGTCAGATTAAAAATAGTTTACTGTGGTTAATAAACGTCACAGACCTTTTGTGACCGTAGATTTACAATTCTGAATTAAAGTTTCAACTGCAGTAGGAAATTAGGAAAAAACTTTACAGTTCATTTTATCATTAATAAAAGTACATCGTACATAAATTAAACTTCAATTTGAATTGAAAAAATCCCATCTCCTACAAATAAGATTTATTTTTCTATCAGCACGAATTTGAGCAAAGCACCATTCTGATGGAAGTGTTTCCCGTTTTTTTTAATGATGCTAATTTTAGTTTCATAAATTGACGAGAAAGCGTTGTTCGCAGCCAAAAACTAAAATACAGTCAGCTATGCCTACCAAATGAAGGGAGTACATCTAAAGTATTAGGAATTGACAGTCAGATCTGACTGTTTGGTTTGGCAGTATCTGGTGCCTACAAATCTGGGACTGATTATGTGGATGTCAGACAAGGTATATATAAGTACGTTGTATCAAATACCTGGTATCAACTTCACATTTCTATTTGGTCGAATGTCACTGGCGACTGTGTTATTAAAATAATCATTTGTAGTGTTTGATTTAAAGGAGTACTGGCATAATTATGTTGACTACATATTATATGACGATTAGGCTTATCAAAACTGCAAATTCAAAATAATTGCACAAAAGTGCTTCATTTTAGCGATTTCTACACAGTTGACTTATTCACTTATTCCCAAATTACAATTCCGTCCTAGTCAAAATAACAGTTTAATATTTTGCTTTCGCGTGGCTTATTTGTGGTTAAGAATCCAAAATATTTATTATCACCCAAGTAAAACTTGGACTCATTCCATCCTTACTAAAGGTAATCTGACAGAAAGTCAAAATAAGGAAGAATTGAAATTAAGAAACTATACATGAACTGTCAAATGTCACGCAATGAAAATATAGAGGAGCCTCAATTATTTCAATTTCGTACTGACTCATGATTATCAGACAGTTGAGAAAGACATTGAGGAAGAACACCCTTTGTTAGGCTTTAGTGCAATCTACAAACAAAAAGCTGTTGCTGAATCACCTCACAATCTAAATGCCAGAAAACAATTGACTAGATTTATCTGCACTCTACTGTGTGTTTGCATAGAACTTTTTAGACAGTGATTTTGTGAGTCTTTCACTATTTGTGTCGATTTTTTCACAATCGTGCGTAGAAATAAACATAAACCATAAACAGATTACTTTCAGAAGTGTTAATCAGATTACCAAGATGAGCAGGTTTTATTACATTTATTTTTATATTGTAACAATTAATTCATATCCACTAAATAATTTCTTGAGTCTCACAATGGAACAAGCTTTTCCAAATTGCAATGTGTTATTTGTTAACGCAGAAAATAATTATTACAAAAGTGAAAATTCGTCGGAAGGACTCACTACAACTTCTTTGAGATATTTTTCAGAAAATATAACAAGGAGTTTTTACTATTTCAATTTCAATACAAAAATTAGCGAAACAAATTTAACTTTTTTATTGAAGTCAATGTACAAGAATACCCATTTTCTAGAGAGCTGCGTTGTTTCTTTTTTGTTTGTGAATGGAGCAAATCTGCAAAGTAATATTCATCGTTTGACCATTTTGATTGACGAGAACAACGATTTCCATCAACCTTTCTTGAATAGTGATAAAGACTTCTTTGTTTTTATAGCGCCAGAAAAATCATTAACCCAAGTATTACAAAATGAAAAGCTATCAGCAAGACTCAAATATAAAATAGGAATCTCAGCAGAGGATTTTCGTGGTCCCGATCATTTAAAAGTGAAAACAGTATGTTTATTTTGTGCTAAAGGAAATCATTCTACAGTCACATTATTACACTGGTCAGAAAATACTGAAAAGCAATTGATTCAACCCAGAGATCATAAAAAAATATTTTTTCCAGATTTTGGCAAAAATTTGCATCTTCGCAAGCTAAAAATAGTGACTCCCACCAAAGCTAAATGGCGACTTGAATTAAAGGGGAATAAAACCGAAAATCGTTGGATAATTTACCGGGGATTATATTTGTATGTGTTGGAAGAATTGAAGAGTCGTCTTAATTATTCTTATGAAATATTTCCAAGTACAGAAGGCGGGACAGGATTTAAATTACCAAATGGTACTTGGGTTGGTTGTGTTGGGGATGTAATATACAACAAAGCAGACATTGGAGTTCTGACAGCTCCGACAGAAACAAGATTTCATCTTGCAGGATTCCCATTTCCAGTGACCATAGAGAAATTAACTTTTCTAACGGGAAATCCACAGCCATTTTATTCCTGGAAATCTATATTTTACCCTCTTCAAAATAAAGTTTGGTTTCTACTGGCAGTTGCGTTGATCTTTTTAACATTTTCCCTTCACATTATCGCAAAATATTCAAATCACCATTTGGAATTTTTAAAATCAGTGGAATTTATTTGGGCAATGTTTCTGGAACAAGAGATAAATATTTTCTCTTCAAGAAATACAATCATGAAATCTTTTCGGGTTCATCAAATATTTGCATTTTCTTTCTTCGTAATTGTGATTACGGCTTATCGTTCTAAATTGGTCACATTTTTGGTTTTTCCGCTTTTGACATATCCACCGGAAAATTTTATAGAAATTTTGGAATCAGACTATGAGTGGGGAATGCAAGGATCTGCGATTGGAGGAGTGGGTCAAGCTGTTTTCGCACATTCGGAATATCACGTTTTCAAGAAAATCTACAATAAAATGCAATTCGAGCCAGATGCTGAGCGTTGTTTTCAAAGAACTATTCAAACAAAGTTTTGTTGCATTGCTTACGAGAGTCATGCACAATTGTTCAACTTTGTCGAAACGGTTGATCCGAGAGATAAATTACGGCCATCTACGGACTATGTTTATTTCGTTAACAGTGGACTAATATTGAAGAAGCGGGAATTGTACTTATCCGCCATTCACGATTATATCCACGCTGCCGTTTTTTCTGGACTAATGGACAGATGGATTGAAATGGACTATATGTTTATAAAGCAGGAGAGATTAAAAAACAAAATGCAACAGAACAGCAACAAAGACACACCAAAATCGCCTGTCAAAATTATTGGTAGCGACGACGGAAATCCAATTGTTTTAAAACTAGAACATTTCAAAGGCGCATTTCTTTTTTTAATAGTAGGAGATCTAATTTCTCTAGCTGTCTATCTGTGGGAAATAATTTCAGTCAGCACAAAAAAGGACTGGAAAAATAAATTGAGACATCTCCTAGAGCAAATTGTAAAAAAGAAAATTCCGTGCAGATAGATGATCAGTTTGGGGCATTATGTATTAATGTCTAAGATAAGAAAAAACTGTACACTCGTATAAAACAGCTAAAAATATGAAAATTGTAATACCTAACTAATGGTATATCATATTTTCAACTACTTGAATAAACATGGGATATAATCTCATCAACTGTTGATAATGTCAATTGTTTAACCATAAAAACAATTTAATTTGGGGGTTCCAAGCGTATCCTCGGCTGATTTTCATCCAATATTATTACAGAACGAATTATAGTAAAGTGGTTGACTGAGTAACCTTTGGTATTTCATTGATTAGCTTTTACGAGGTTTCAAATTAAACTGTCGTAGTATATTGAGTTCTTTGAAAAGTCCATTCACTGTAACCATGGACTGATATACTTACAAATCATATCTTTATTTGCGTTCAATCAAAATTGAAGTTTGCAGTAAACACACTACAAGAACCAAGTTAGATATCGTCAGATAATATATAAATAAATAACTATCAAACGTTTGGGCGTCACACTCATCTGTCAGATAATGCTATTAATATATAAACTTGGAAATAATAATTACTAGGAAGGTGAATCTTTTATTGCGGATCTTTTGCCTGTAACAACACTGCCACTTTTGACTTCTTTGGCGCGACCTGGTTAAGGTTATAGAACCCAAATTATATCTCGTTATCCAATATCCAATTAAAATCTAAAGCCGTATCACAACATAAATGCATAAAGTGTCACGAAAAGGTTGAACTAATTAACTTAATATTATTAAGTATCGCAAGATACTTTAGGCAAATAGGCTGTGCACTATATTATATTGTAGCTGTAGATTTCCAAAAAATATTTGGCATCTAGAAATCACCTGTAACGGTTTTAAGACTTGCACGTTACATCTTTACACTTTCGTTTCTTTTTAAAATGTCCGTTTTTGTAAAATTATGAAAAAAAGATTTTACCCAGGTAGCATTAACCATATAACCAACATCAGGTGACTGACAATAATTCTATGCGATGTTGATGCGATGAACTATATTAACTGGGTAATGTCAATTTTTTAAAATTCAAATTTCTTGCAAAGTTGAGGTTTGTAGAGGAAAATTTCAGTGCAGAATTAAAGGTGTAACCTCTACCCACCGAAATATCTTGAAAAACCCGTGTAACTCGGTGTAAACTTTTTAATACATTGAATTGTAGGACCGACTTTTTGGAAATCTACTAATCTACAGGCATAATATAACATAGTGCTGTGTGTCCGTTTCTCTGTCTGTACTCCTTTATGCACGATAACTCAGAAACGGTTAGAAATAAAGGATTTAAACTTATTATACTCAATACGAAGGTCCATTGAAAGGCTACGTTATAAGATGGGGTCAAATCCTTCATAACATTTGACATTTTGGAGCAACTACTGTTTCAATACATCCTGAACGGTGCATTGCAATTGAAATGCTGTTACGTCAATTATATTTATGTTTGTAAGAAAAGGCCGTCAACTTTTGAATAGAGTTAAAATCAGTGTATTAATATTTTGAAGAAATACAATTCGTGCTTTGAAATTTATTTAGTCGGATTTGTTATACTGGAACTAAGACACAGTGTTACAGTTGACGTCGTGATGTCACATTTAATGTTATCGTGTCGAAGCTCACTATACAGTTTTATTGTCCAATGCGATACTGTATTTTATTGTCGTCAATTGTTTATTTTTCGATACAACAGGATTGCAGCGAAGACCCTATTTTTGTTTGCGTAATCATTATAATTGATAATTAAATATTCACAAAAGAAGCTAGACGAAAACACCATTGTCAAAGCTTTAATTATGTAACAGCGATGAAACTACTTCGCCTTCGAGGGTGTCGTCGATTATAAATAAATAAATAACTTGAAGGAAAACAGTTTAAAATCAGGACATATTCTACGATGCAGAAAATAAGTAAGAGTAGAAAATAGTTCTTATACTTTGGAGTTATGCATTCATTCGTTCATTGATTATGAAAGAGTCGCATCCGACGATATTCCATTGTTCATTTATTGTTTGTTAGTTTGTAAATAAATACTTACACCGTCACAACCAAAGAATAAGAAATAAAACGAATTGATCAAAATGGTCAGAAATATATACTTTATCTACTTTTGTGTTGTCGTAATTAATTCATCTTCGCTAAATAAATTTCTGAGGCTGACAATGGAACATATTTTACCAACTTGCAATGTTTTACTTGCTAACAACGAAATGCAACCACAAGGAGAAATGTCTTCTAAAGGACTCCCACCGTCACTATTCATATATATTTCAGAACATATGATTCGAAGTATTTACTATTTCAATTTTCACACAAACATTTCAGCGAACAATGACACAAATTTGTTAGTGACTTCAATTTACAAGAAAACCCATTTTCAAAGCAACTGCTTGGTTTCCTTTTTGTTTATCAATACGGCAATAGTACTAAATAATTTTCATCATTTTAACATGTTGATTGACGACGCTAACGATTTACACCAACCTTTCTTAAAAAGCGATAAAGACTATTTCATTTTTATAGCACATGAAAAACTTTTATCCCGCGCATTACTTAATGAAGAATTTTCAGCAAAACTGAAATATAAAATTGGAATTAAATTAGAAGAGTTACGTGGTTCCCAAGATTTAAAAGTGAAAGCGGTTTGTTTCTACTGCGATTCAGGAAATCCATCATATAATATAATATCACCAAGTTCTGGCGGTGGCACAGGAATGAAACTTCTGAATGGTACTTGGACCGGTGGTGTTGGGGATGTTTTGTACAACAAGGCAGACATGTCAATTGTGACATCTTCGACAGATTCACGATATCTTCTTGTAGGATTCCCATTTCCAGTGATGATAGAAAAACTCATTTTTACCACGGGCTCTCCACGTCCTTTTTATTCCTGGCAATCCATATTTTACCCGCTACAGAAGAAAGTTTGGCTTTTATTCGCTGTTTCTTTGATTTGTTTAATTTTTTCTATTCACTTCATCGCAAAACTGTCAAACCCGTTAATAAAAATAGGAAAATCAGTGCAATTTATTTGGGCAGTATTTTTGGAGCAAGATGTAAAAGTATTTTCATCCAAAAGTCATGTTTTGAAATCTTTTCGGATTCATCAAATATTTTCATTTTGTTTTTTCATGATATTCCTTACAGCCTATCGTTCTCAATTGGTGACATTTTTGGTTTTTCCACTTTTGACGCATCCACCTGAAAATTTGCAAGAATTGTTAGAATCAGATTATAGATGGGGAATGATAGGAATTGTAATTGGTGGAGCGGGTCAAGCGTTTTTTGCTCAATCACGAAATCCGGTTTTTCAGAAAATTTACAGCAAAATGGAAATGGAGCCAGATTCTTTTCGTTGTTTTGAAAGAACAATGCACACAAAGTTTTGCTGTATTGCATACGAGTGTCAAGCTCAATTTTTTAATTTTGTCGAAGCAAGTGATTCAAGAAGTAAATTGAGGGTGTCTACCGACCATGCATTTTTTATCAGCAGTGGAATCGCAACAAAAAAACGCGAGTTGTACCTTTCAAATATTAACGACATAATTCACACCGCGGTTTCTACGGGACTCACAAGCAAATGGATTCAAATGGATTTTTCATTCGCAAAAAAGGAAAGATTGTTACTGAAAACAGAAAAAAACAGCAGCAAAGAAATTGAAAAATTATCAGAGAATGATGGAGACGCAGAAATCGGAAACCCTATTGTTTTAAAGTTAGAGCATGTCCAAGGAGCTTTTAGTTTTCTAATTGTGGGATCGTTTGCTTCTCTAGCTTTTTTTCTTTGGGAGTCCATTTTTCTAATTGGAAAAAGCACAGTATGCCCCCATTTGCGTATACCGCCATTCTTTGAACCGTAAGAACGAAACGGTGTTAACGTGATTTTTCCCCTGTCACTGGACTTTTATTTTGCCTTTTTACTAGATATGTACCAGAAATTGAAAAAAACGAAGTCAAGTTCCTGTAATATGCAGAAAGTCAAAAAATGACGCAATATGATAAACTTTGTTTTAAAACATAGCCTTACTGACAGTTTCGCCGCAGCATTGGTCATTCTCATTGTATTAGAACAGTCGTTACTTATTTGTTAGTTCTCTTAAAAAATATCCAAATAAATAGATTCATGGTTGTATTAATTTTTATTTTATGCATGATATACGATCTCGTTACTGTTACTAAACAATTATGTGTACTCATAAATATATTTCAGCATTTTAAATTTATATGATTGTTGAATCATCCATCGTGTACATATGTGGATTTAACTGTAAATACATTAACTGTTGCGATATGTACATTTAAACAAATATATTTTTGTGCTTCTCTCTTGTATTATAATGCTTGTTAGTTCTAAACTAGTATTAAATAGAGTTTCGATTTCTAAAATCGTCCATTTCATTACACATCATAGTTTTTTATCCATTATCCATTTAGACAATTTTAATAACTATCTACTTATAATAAAGCGTAACTTTTCACAGGCCGGGCAATGAAAGTGTACATTGTACATTTTCTCACGGGAAACTGTTTTTCAAAGATTCCTTGCATTTAATTGAATCTTCAAGAGGAGTTTGTGAATCAGTAGTTCAAACTTATCAAATAAGTGTGAATGTAACAAATTGTTCAGATGCAGATTCAAACATACATACATTTTTAATTATTCTATCAGGTTTTCATTTTGTTATAATTTTTTAAGTACATTTTTGTGAGGCCGACAATGCGTCAATAATAAAAGGCTGTTTTAACAATTTAGTGACTGACACTGACGTTGCTTTTTGTAACTTATTGTCTTAGTGCTTCATTTCTGCTGTTGGAAAACTAAATCCAGGTTTCGTGCGTTTATTCCAAACAACAAGCAGCTCTGAAGTTTGAATTTGACATTTGAGTGTAAGGACTAATTGTTAGGTACAAAATGTGTTGAACTTACATTCCATTTATAACATTTGTGTTGTGTCCGATTACCGATTGACAAACGAATTAATTTTTATTATAAAGTGACCAGCTGGAATAGTTTGTTTATTGTTTTATTAATCAGTAGTTGTTGACTTATTATTATTATTTTGTTAAATATTTTTTTATCTACCTAAATGTCAAATCCTAAATCGTCGTCATCCGCCGGTACCGGTGGGTTTAGCAACAGTGCCATGTGCTTCTCTAATGGTGACATAGGTTCGAAGCAAAAAATTGCATATTTATACACGCTAATCATACGAATCATTCAGATATTTAATTTTGTTTGTTTTATACAGGAAGTCAAAACTTAAAAGAGTTGCGAGACTATTTCAAGAAAAATTGCCAAATAAAAGAGCATCGCGGTCACACAGCAAAAGTGCATTCTGTGGGTTGGAGTTGCGATGGAAGACATTTGGCATCTGGGTCCTTTGACAAAAATGTCTGCATTTATAACCTACAAGAAGAGAAATTGGTAAGTCATTCATTAGTTTTCAATGAGCGCATTATGTATTTTAAAATTTAACAGATGTGTTCAGTAAAGAACCGGCGATGTATCAACGTAAAGTTTTAGAAAATTGAACGCAAAAATTATCCACAGAAAAATGTTTCTCATATTAACAGCTGATAATGAAGTTTACGGAGTAAAAATATTGCTAATCCCCGAAATTAACCAATCAATAAATTAGTCAACCATCATCTGAATATTGTGAAAAAATTGTAATGCTTGTCACACTGGCACAAGTTTTTTATACAATACAATATTAAGAGGAGTTGTCGTTTCAAGTATTATACCTGAATCATTCAATAAGGGAAAATGTTGACTTGTTAATTATTATATTGAATTTTTAATCAACACTTCTTCAAATGGATAATTTTCAGAGACTGAAACATACTTTTAGAAGCCACACTGATTCTGTCGATCAACTTTGTTGGCATGCAACTCATTCCGACCTGTTATCAACGGCTAGTGCAGATAAGACTGTAAGGACTTGGGACGCCAGAGCTCCAAATATCCTGGAAACTTTTCCAACGAAAGGGGAAAATATCAACATTTCTTGGTCCCCCGATGGAAACTTCATTGCAGCCGGGAATAAAGAAGATCTTATTACATTTATTGATGTCCGAGCGAACAAGATTTTTAAGGAGGAGCCTTTTCAGTTTGAAGTGAACGAAATTTGCTGGAACCCTACGTCAGAACTCTTTTTTCTTACCAATGGACAAGGTTGCATTTGTATTTACAAGTAAGTGTTGTTTGTTGTTTTTTATTTATTTATTAAGACGTTTTTATTTGTTTTTCCACGGTGCTATTTTAATTTGCAGTTATCCGAGCATGACGTTACAGTATGAATTACAAGCACATACGGCCAACTGTATCTGTATTGAATTTCATCCTTCTGGAGGTTACTTTGCTGTTGGATCTGCCGACGCGGTGGTATCTTTATGGGATGTTGAAGAATTGGCTTGTGTACGAACATTCAGCAGATTAGATTGTCCAGTACGAACGATCAGTTTCAACCACAATGGATCTCTAATTGCTTCAGCATCTGAGGATTTAACCATTGACATTGCTCATGTAGACACCGGAGAAAGGGTAAGTTGTAATAGTTATTATAATTTTGATAATAATAATAATATCATTTTAATTATGTCTTAAATTATTGGAAATTAATGATACTTTAAATTAATTAGGTAGCAGCGATATCTCTTGAATCCCCAACATTTACTGTGGCTTGGCACTCAAATAAAAATCTGCTCGCTTATGCCTGCGATGACAAATATGATCGGGATCGAGATTGTGGAACAATTAAAATATTTGGTTTACCAATTGACTGATATTCAAATTATAATTATAATATAAAAAGTATAAGATTCAAATAATTAAGCAGTTAGTTTTTCAGTACTTTTTCGGTTAATTAAAATGAATCTATTAATACGCTAAACATTATGTTCAAATATGTATTAAATAGAAGCAGAAAATTTATATAGTATCTTTATTGGGTTGCTTTTCCTCTTTTTGGTGATTCCTCCGAATTCAATGCTGTGAAGGGGATCACGTTTCTGTAAATATTATTACGTTTTTAATTGCGATGTAAGACCTATTGTACGAAAAAATATAACCTTATACACATGTTTATTGTCACTTACTTTGGTGTCATATTTACGAAGATTTCTTTTGCCTTTCATTTTTTCCGCTTTTACTCATTACAGCTCTAGCTCTAGTAGATTTATCACCACCACGATCACCACGAAACCTCCACGACTTATTTGTTATAATGTTTTCGACACAATTTACCCAAGTACATTTTTCAAATGAGCTTGTTGCTTTAGAGTGTGCAATGTTTTGTCGTAGTGGAGGGCATCTTTTTTATGTGGATTAGAGCTATGTATCCCTGTATTTCTGTAATAACCCAGCATTAAAATAATATGAAAAATATTGAGCGTACATTATGTTTTTTCAATAAGATAAGTAAATTAAAATCTTAAGTTTGTGCGCGTTCATTATTTGAAAACGAATTTCTTTCGGTCGGATTTCTCTGATGCCGATATGAGTAACAGCTTTCAAAGCATCTTTAGCAAGATATCGGAATCCTCTTCCATTTTGCAGTTAAATGGCTAATTCTATTTAAGGCAGATTCACCACTTAGCTCTTCCAGCACAACCTCCACCTACTAATTATTGTTTATTACAAGCATCATTTTGTAATTTAGACTTTCTTTTCAATAACGAACAGTGGATAGTTAGTTCTATAAAACGATGCAACATACCTCAGTCAATCAATCGGTCCAAGAAGCAAAGGTTAATGCATCCCCCTGAGGATGAAACAAATCATTAGTACACAATTATTTAGGGTTGCAGCCAGAGATATTATATGCAATAATTAGGAGTCTGGGTTGCTGCTTCATAGCGTAAGTATTAAAAATCTGTAAGGAAAATCTGTTCTAAATTGTAAAACTGTGCTAAACTTAAGTATTTTCATTGTTAAATATAACCTAAATGTAGCTCGTGACAAGTTTAATTAAATAGTGAACAGTGAAAATTATTTGAAATCGAATTTCGAGAATTATTGGTGATTTTATGAAGTGAAACATCGGAATTTCTTTGCTCTGATGGCAGCTTACTGAAAACAGAAGTTTGGATATGCAAATCCACTAAAACTGATAAGAAGTTACACGTACAACTAATCCTCAAGGTCTAGAGACGCCAAAACTTCAATAAATATTCTATTCCATACATATAAAATGCAATGTTAAACTACCAAATGTACCTACTTACCTGAACATGACAAATAGCAGCAACCCAGACTCCCTCACTCTGAACCACTAAATATAATATTGCTATCTATAACTTAATGCAAAAGAGTGAGTGTATTACTGTGTTATAAATCTAACGAAAATACCTGTAAACTATACATAATATATTAATATATCCTAGTTGTAGGCCTGATCACCCTGCACCTATCGATTACTCACCATTAATAACAGAAGTAAGAAAACACAAAAACTAACACTATAATTCTACGCAATAATTGTAACATGAAAATGAAATGAAATACTGTAACAAACACAAATACTATAACTTGAAAAATGAAATATTGTAACTTGGAAAATGAAACACTGTAACTAACACAAATACTGTAACTTGTAAAATGAAAGACAAATACTGTAACTTGAAAAATGAAAGACAAATACTGTAACTTGAAAAATGAAAGACAAATACTGTAACTTGAAAAATGAAACACAAATACTGTAACAAACAAATACTGCGTCTTGAAATATGAAACATGAATATACTGTAACAAACACAAATACTGCAACATTGTTAAATGAAACACATTTAAATTGTAACAGCAAACATTGTTAAATGAAAAGCATTATATTGTATCAGTATCCTAAACGAAACACATTAAATTGTATCAGTATCATTGTTAAATGAATCATAGTATAAAGAATTGTAATTAAGTAGCATAGGGAGTGGGTTTTTCTCACGTCTACACAATTCCAATATTAATGTAATAATTGAAAAATGTATGTGAACAGGAAATATTTGATATGCTATAGGGCCACTGGCCAAAAAGCATTAATAATAATAAACTAAACTATTAGACTTGGGAACGGGTCGGGTTCGGGTCGGATTCGGGTCGGGTATACCCGAACCCGACCCGAAATTTACGGGTTCGGGCAGGAATTTTTGTAAAGTCAAACGGGTCGGGTTCGAGATGTGACCAAAACGGGTCGGGTTCGGGTTTGAAGTTTATAAAGTTAAACGGTTTCGGGTCGGGCTCGGACAAACCTTTAAAAGTAAATCAAATTAGTAAATAACTATTTGTATATGATTGTTTGTTTATTTATTTGTTTGGTTGATACTTGATGATTTCCTCAAAGCAGAGGTTGTCACATCATCAATGACATAAAATACAGAGTAAGACAGTAAGAGTGACAAGTATTTCTATAAAATAAACTGAGTATAAAACTTGAACTGAAGCTTGAATATACAGAGCATAATTATCTCTGAGTGATAGCGGACATTATGCAGGAGTAATTACATACATTTTCAGATTGAACAATAATACAAGTGTTCTTTTGTTCGGTCAAGATCATATTTTTTAGTAGTTTACAAAATATTTTTTCAGATCTAGCATTTTTTAAACTGTCGTCTATAGTGCACCAATGTGTCATAGCTTGATTACAAAAGGCTCTAGCACCAAAAGAACAATTATTGCTATGCATTGCATATTGTATAGTATTATTTCTTGTTATCCTAGTATTGTAATTGTTAAAATCAATCATATTTAAAAATTCATTTGGACAACTTTGGTTATAAATAGAAAAGACCATTTTCAAAA
>JABASD010004670.1:0-14649 GCA_019776165.1 Pogonognathellus flavescens
ATCCTGGAGGTGGTGGCTATAGCCTAGGCAAGAGGTACTCTGGCCTGGTGGTGCTTCTGGCCTTCGACATATGTAGTAGTAGAAAGGTGTGTTGGCTTGCACATTCAGTTGTGTGTAAAGACAAAAAAGAAGAAAAGCTCCCGAAATGGTAAAGGCATATTTGTAGCGTTTGCATGAATAACATGTTATTACTTGAGACACTTGAACTATGTACCTCTATCGTCTGTATCGTTGTTGCGTGTTTGTCTAAGAGCAATTTTGTCAATTGTGTCTATATAAGAAGTTTAATTTTACTGGAATTATTGCATGTTGTTTTCCTGTTAATGTAATTAATTCTTTTGCGTGCATATTAAGCCAAACTATAGTGTAAACAAAGCGTCTCAAGAAATAAAACATTTACAAGGTTTTACAATGGATGATATAATTGTTAAGTCCATGTATTCTAAAATTGTCGAAACTATCTGATAAATTTTGTTTAGCGAATTTAACAATGACTAGTATTTCAAACACCCTATTTCGTATAAAGAACATAATGTTGCACCAAAGAAAAAAATATTACATCAAAATTGAAAAGTATTCACAAAGGAAACTTGCACAATCAAATGAATTTTTACAATTGCGACAAATATAATTAATTGCCGTCTAATTATATAATTGACGTATAATGTATAATTGCAAAGATTTTAAAGCATACTTGTTTAAAATCCATAGCAAGCAAAAACTTCTAACGCGATCCATTCTCACTACTACTTATGTACCCAGACAAACGGACAGCATAATGATTCCTATAAAGTATGCAATAAAGGAAGACAAGCACAAACTATGTATAATGGTTTGCATAACTATGATGAATTGAATTTTTTATGAATGAATTTTTTAGAATGAAGTTGCGAGAACAATGAACATTAGAAAGGCCAAAGGAAAACTGAAAATCGCTTAGTACTGGCTGAAATAATTTTTTTCTTAGTGAACACTTTTTGTAAGTGGGAACAATTTTTGACTGCTTAATGTTTTAATTTTGGTTGTTGATGCAAAATTCCCTTTTAAATTATGCAAACTTCCATTGTGTATATTTTGTGCCATCCTCCATCTCGTTTCGTATTTTCCACATGCAACATTCGGCAGGGGCGTATCTATGAATTAGTAATTAGTAATGAGCCGTCTGGGGAGGGGCCCAAAGCCCAAAAAACGTCAAAAATTGCGGGCTTAGGCCGCAAATTTTGTCTGACAACGCCTTTTTTTCCTGCATTTGGGGGGTGGGGGCCCAATCCCGGTGTGCCTATACGTAGTTACGCACTTGACATTCGGTATAGACAAGATACCCTTACTAAATGTGGAAATTCACTAATAATTTTACACGTACATAAATACGAAGAATATGCATGGAGTTAATGAGAGGCATTGTTTAGCAAAGTCGTAAAGTCTATTTGTATCTGCTAACACATACTTTTTATTAGAAGTAAGGTAAGGTAAGGTAGGTAAGCACATGAAAATGTGCCACACAAATATGACACAAACAAATATTTCTAGGTACATACGTAGCGACAGACCGGCGACGGCGACCGACCCTTTTAAAAATAGCCCAGAATTAATTTACATACCAAATGCGTTCATTCTACTAATTCTACATTCCCTGGCTTTATCGTTGATGAAATTTTTACAATCTACCTTCCCAGCCGTAGGTAGTGCGGTGAACTTTTATTTTAGAATAAACAATTATTTCTTCAGTTTGACGTGTCCGACAGGATTTTAGTGTCATACATGTAAGAGCTGTCTGATAACGAATCAATTTTTGTGTATTTTGAAGTAGAAGTTGTTAAATTCATTTGCCTACCGCTATTACCAACATATAGTTGTTTATTGTAATTGTAATAATATATATTCGTTCCAATATACTTAACTACTTCAGTTTCACAACAGTTTAAAAAAGTTTTCCAATTATATTTTTACCTTACCACAATTACTGAATCAAAGGAAAATAACTCTTTCCGGTAAAAATAAAAATAAGTAGGTTGGGCAGCTTGACAACCAAATACATATTTTTAATGATCTCAATACTTTGATCGAGTCAATTGATTTTTTATTTCTGGTTAACGTTAAAGCACTGAGAGTAAAATGGACGATTACGCACCCACATCAAAAGGATGGATTGTCAACTTACAAAGAGTGGAAAATAATTGTCACACAGGGTAAAATATACTTGGATTATTTAAAACCCTTTTTATTATGTTGTTCTTTGTTATAATTTTCTTATTGCAATATTTAATAAAAAATGTGAATTAAAATTGACAAAACCTTTCATAGTTGCCTTTTTCATATTTATTTTAGGAATCACATAGAAAAAAACGAAATCACAAAATTGACTGCGCATACTAAGGAACTTTTTCGTCAATTAATAAAAATTGGTAAGATTGACCCGTTTACAAAACTTCGTAAATTGAGCTGCAACTGTAATTGATGGTATAGAATTTGGAGTGTAAATTTAAATTTTGTGATATTATATTCCCTATTCTAATATTATTTTAAGTTTTGTGATGTTGCACGATTTTCAGGTAACCGCGGCAAAACTCGAACGCATAATGAAGAACTTCGCTTGGAGAGCTTCGATGCCCTGCAACGGAAGAATCAAAACTTTCAAATTAGTGGACACAGTTGCAAAATTTGTTTTAAAACTTTCCCAACACAATCAAGATTAAAAGGTCACTCTGTGTATCATAGCAAGCCACACAGCTGTACGATTTGCAATAGTAGTTTTTCTTTGAAAAAGGATTTAACTCGCCATGAAATGACTCACAGCGGAGAAAAACTTTTCAGCTGCAATTTGTGTGGAAAGAAATTATCAGACGCAAATGGTTTCAAAGCTCATTTAAAGCGCCATTCAGGCGTCAGACCTTTTGGATGTACAGACTGTAAAAAGAAGTTTTTTACAACAGGCGAAGCAAAAGTACATTTCCAGAATGCTCATTGTGTTTCCAGAAAAGAAAAATCCAGCCAATGTTCCATTTGTCAAAAGTATTTTCAAAAAAGAGATTTAAAAACGCATATGAATACTCACTTAAATGAAAAACAGTACAGTTGTTCATTTTGTCACAAAAGTTTCAAAACATTCCGTGCACTGAACACTCATTTGTTAACACACACACAGGAAAAAACATTCAGTTGTACAATGTGTGATAAAACATTTGCCTACTCTTCGTCTTTGGATTATCATATAAGAACGCACACAAAGGAAAAGCCTTACTACTGTCAGATTTGCGACAAATCACTTTCAAGACCCCTAGAACGAGCACACATGAAAACACACACAGGCGAAAAGCCTCACAAATGCCAATTTTGCGAAAATAGGTTTGCAACTAGAACTGAAAGGAAAAGTCACGAAATGTCGCACTCGTCAGAAAAATCACATGTCTGCAATATTTGTGAGAAACGATTTCTTGCGAAAAAAACATTATCAGAACACATGCGTACTCACACTGGGGAAAAACCGTTTAAGTGTGATATTTGCGATAAAAGCTTTTCACAAACGAGTGGCCGTAAAGTTCACATGCGGACGCACACAGGAGAAACTCCATTTGCTTGCTCTTACTGCTCAAAATCGTTTACGACCAGTGGAGAACTTATAGTACATAAAAGAGTGCACACGAACGAAAACCCATACAAATGCACTCACTGTGACAAAATGTTCAAACAATCAAGTAATTTAAACACCCATATTCGAACTGTTCACTTACAAGATAAACCGTACCATTGTCAAATGTGCGATAAATCCTTTTCACAATCCTCAAACTTTAAAACCCACATAAACGTCCATTTGGGGATTAAACCATACAAGTGCAATATATGCAAAAAGGATTTCTCTCAACCAAATCGCTTAGCAAGTCATACTCGTTTAGTGCACAAGTGAGTCATTTTTTACTTGCAGTAGACTTTTGAAACTATCAAAATAATAATTTTCTAGATGTAATAGATTAGTGATTACAATGTTAAATAAAATGTAAAGTGTTCAATTCAATAAGGTTATAACATTCAAAAGAGATTTTGCTGATTAAAATGTTTATTTAAATTTAAAGCACAATAAGTATTTTTATTCTTTAAAAGGTTAAGGAGCATAAGCACTTATGTGTAGTTTTTAAGCTGCCTAATTGATATAAACATAATTTGGGTGAGAAGAATAATTCAAGGAACACATTTCAAGGAACACAGTTTTCTGTTGAGAATGTTATGTCGCCTTCAGGGGCAAAGCCAATCCTCTTATTTGCAACCCTCGGCGTTAATTTTTATCCGCATTGTGCTCAAAGTCCCACATATTGTCAATTTTTAATATTCACTCAGAGCAAAACAATTGGGTTTGAAATCAACCAGCAACCACGATTGCATGTAGCTACCGCCGCTATGACGTGGTATGGCAGCCGCAACAGGGCCCCCCGACTATGGGGCACACTCGGACTGGGCAAAGCACATAGTATTTTATAGTGTATCTGTCCGCGACCAATGGGTCTATCCGGCCGATGGCATATCGGTCCAGGCTGATGAACTGATTTTCGAAATTACAACAATTCATGACCCTATATTTCAGGTCTTAAACATGACTCAATTGTTCTGAATTTTTTACCAAACATTTATCAATCTTGCCACTACATTATTCGTGCATAACATATTGATGCGACTACGATTTTCATGAAATGGGAAACATAATATGAAATAAAGGTTAATCATCATTTCATAATATGTTTTCTATTTCATGAAAAGCGTATTCGTATCAAGATGTTATGCACGAACAATGTAGTGGCAAGATTGATAAATGTTTGGTAAAAAATTCAAAACAAATAACAATTGATTCATGTTTAAGACCTGAAATATAGGGTCAAGTGATGTTGTAATTTCGAAAATCAGTCTATCGGCCTAGACCGATATGCCATCGGACGGATAGACCCATTGGCCGCGGACATATCTATATTATCAAACATAAACAAACAACAAACATATAAACAAAATAATAACATTCAAGTGAGACTGAGAGAGATCGTGTGCAGATGTTGATGGCAAATGTATTCGAAACCATTTTGAAATTCAATTAAATTGCAATTCGAATAATTTCGAAATGAATTTGAAGCCTACTGGAAATATTTTAGCTTTTTAAATTTATTAACTGATAATGATCAGAATAGAACCATATTGATGGAACCTGTATTTTGTATTGCAATATGTTTTAATCATAAAATGAAAATCAATTTGAAATACTTTACTTACATTCAATTAATTTTTTCAATCCTTAAATTTTTATTAAGTAGCGTAAGCTACTTTATAACATTAGTTTAAGTAGCGTAAGCTACTTTATAACAATAGTGAAACCGTCTGTCCGTCAGTCCGTCCGTCTGTGACCGCTATAACTCCTGAGCGGATTAACACAATCATTTAAACATCTCACACGTGATCTCTAGGTCACAAGAAAAAACTTCCTGGAAAGTGTAGTCAATCGGTCAACTCCTTCATGACTATGACCTTTGCCCTTTTAGAATATCTACTGTGTTATTACAGCCTCAAAAACACACTGCATCTTAAATACTGTTAAGTTAATTCTATTGATGTTTAAAAGTAAAGACCGCCAAATTTGATTTATTTTATAGCGGAAGCTACTTTATAGGAACGTTATGTCTGTCTGTCTGTCTGTGTATCATTCATAGCAATATCTCTACAACGATTCAGGTGAATTCGTTCAAAGTTTGTCATAACAGTTTCTTTTGACGACAGTTCAAGACAAATCAGTTGACAAATCAGTTTACAATAATAAACAACTCTTATTTAGCATAGGTAATAACGTATCTTACGCTACTTTATTACATACGTTTTGAATGGTATAATAAAACCGAACTCGTTTGGTCTTCATGCGAATCTTTATCCTGTCTGTCTGACCGGCAGTGTGTGAGCAGAAACCAATTGTATCTTGTGTCAAAAATTAATAACGCAGGTATGATGTCTTATTAAAATCCTTTCTTAGCTTTTTTTCTTTGCTTTATGAAGCACGACAGGCCCGTAGCCAGGGGGGGTGCTATGGGTGCTCAAGCACCCCCCAGATTGTTTGAACTTACACTAGATATTATTGGAATTTTTAAAAAAGCAGGCCAGATATATACATTTTGGCTCCAAAATGACGAAAAATAGAAAAAAAAATTCGCGCTACGCGAGAATATAGTGTGTTTCTGGTTCATTTCAACCTACATTTTGCACCAAATTTTCGATTTATAATCGCAAAATGGCCGTGAACCCGCTCAGCACCCTCCAATTTTCAATCCTGGTTACGGGCCTGAAGCACGATACAAACTAGGATACAGTACAGTACGGACAAGTATGCCCTTCCCAAGTGAAAATTCACAAAGATATTCACGGGTACATAAATACGGAGAAAATACGTGGAATTAATGGGAGAAATTGTTTAACACAATCGTACAGTCCATTTGTATCTACTATGCCATATAATTTTCTTAGAAGTGAGATTAACGCAAGTAAGCACATTATGTAAATATGTCAATGTCACACAAATATATTATTCTGACACACACATACGCGCCCAACAAAAAATTCTAGGTACGTACTGTGCTACAGACCGGCGACTGCAACCGACCCTTTTATAAATAGCTTAGAATTAATTTACATTTCAGTTGCGTTGATTCTACCTTCCTTACCTTTAGGGTTGATGAGCTTCAATGTATAACATGGCTTAGTTTAAAGCGGTAGTGAGTGCAGTGAAATTTTATTTAAGATTGGACAATTATTTTTCCTTTTTGACGTGTTAGACAGGTTTGCAGTGTCAAAGTGTAAAACATGTCTTAACACAAACCAAATTTTAAAGAAGACCATTCTTAGAATCGTTGGTTACCACTATGACGAAAAAGTAGTTGTCTGTTGTAATAATAATATGTTCGTTCCAACATAATTACGTACTTCCGTTTCACAAAAGTTTACAAAAAGTTTTACAATTACATTCTTGTCGTACCACAATGACCGAATCAGAGGAAAATAACTTTTTCAGGTAACAATAATAATAATTCGGTTCATGCAGCTTGACAACAAAATATACATTTTTTACTATTTCCATATTTTCAACAAGTCAATTGATGTTATTAAATTCTGAATAACGTTAACATGAGCAGTGAGACTAAAATGGACGATTTCGCACCTAGTAGATCAAAAGGATGGATTGTCAAATTACGAAGAGTCGAAAATAATTGTCACACAGGGTAACATATACTTTGATTATTTGCATCACTTTTTATTATGTTGTCATAAAATTCTTACTGTAATATTTTAAAATTATTTGAATTAAAATTTGCAAAACCTTTAATAGCAATTAAAATAGTTGCCTCTTTCATATTTATTTTTAGGAATCACATAGAAAGGAACGAAATCACAAAATTGACTGCGCATACCAAGGAGCTTTTACGTCAATTAATAAAAATTGGTAAAACCGATTTAAAAATCAAACTTCGTAAATTGAGCTTCAACTGTAATTGATGGTATAGAATTTGGGGTGCAAAAATAAGTTTTGTGATATTGTATGATTTTCAGGTAACACCGGCGAAACTCAAACGTATATTGATGAACTGAGGTTGGAGAGACTTGATGCACTGCAACCGAAGAATCAGAACGCTCAAAGTAGTGGATACAGTTGCAAAATTTGTTTTAAAACTTTCCCAACCCAATCACGATTAAAGGGTCATTCCGTGTATCATAGCAAGCCACACAGTTGTACGATTTGCAGTAGTAGTTTTTCAATGAAAAGGGATTTAGCACGCCATGAAATGACTCACCGCGGCGAAAAACTTTTCAGCTGCAATTTGTGTGGAAAGAAATTGTCAGACGAAATTGGTTTCAAAGCTCATTTGAAGCGTCATTCAGGAGTCAGACCTTTTGGATGTACAGACTGTAAAAAGAAGTTTTTTACAACCAGCGAAGCAAAAGCACATTTCCAGAATGTTCATTGTGTTTCCAGAGAAGAAAAATCCAGCCAATGTTCCATTTGTCAAAAGTATGTTCGAAAAAGCCATGTAAAAAAGCATATGAATACTCACTTAAATGAAAACCATTACAGTTGTTCATTTTGTCATAAAAGTTGCAAAACATTCTCTGCACTCAACACTCATTTGTTAACACACACACAAGAAAAACCATTCAGTTGTACAATGTGTGATAAAACAATTGCCCAATCTGTGTCTTTGAGTTCTCATATAAGATCTCACACAAAGGAAAAGCCTTACTACTGTCACATTTGCGACAAATCATTTTCAAAAAGCATAGAAGCAAGACACATGAAAACACACACAGGTGAAAAGCCACACAAATGCCAATATTGCGAAAAATGTTTTGCAGATGTACCTGAAAGGAAAAGTCACGAAATGACTCATTCATCCGAAAAGAAAAATGCTTGCAATATTTGCGGCAAAAGTTTTCGTTACAAAAATACACTGACATGTCACATACGTACACACACTGGGGAAAAACCGTTTAAGTGCGATTTTTGTGATAAAAGCTTTTCACAAACGAGTGGCCGCAAAGTTCACATGCGGACGCACACAGGAGAAACTCCATATGATTGCACTTACTGCTCAAAATCGTTTTCGACCAGTAAAGACCTTTTAGTACATAAAAGAGTACACACAGGGGAGAACCCGTACAAATGCACCGACTGTGACAAAAAATTTAAGCAATCAAGTAATTTAAACACCCATATTCGAACTGTTCACTTACAAGATAAACCGTACCATTGTCAAATGTGCGATAAATGCTTTTCACAATCCTCAAATTTTAAAAGTCACATAAACGTCCATTTGGGGATTAAACCATACAAATGCAATATATGCAAAAAGGATTTCTCTCAACCAAATCGCTTGGCAAGTCATATGCGTTCTGTGCACCAGTAATTCATCTTTGATTTGCAGTACATACTTTCGAAAAAACCAAAACAATAACAATAACATTCACGAGAGATTGAGAGAGCTTGTGTGAGAGATTAAATGTTGATGGCAAATGCATTCAAAAACATTTTGAAATTCAATTAAATTGCAATTGGAAATGAATGTGATGAACTTGTTGGAAATATTAGAAACTTTTTTAATGTAACTGCACAGAATAGAATCATTGATGGAACGTGTTTTGTATTGCAATATTTTTTATACATAAAATGAAATGTATATTCATTTAATTTTTTTAACCATTAAATTTTTATTATAACCGAACGTGTTTGGTCTTCATAGGAATCTTTATCTTGTATCTCTGACCGGTTGTGTGTGAGCAGAAACAAATTGTATCTTGTGTCAAAAATTAATAACACTGGTGTGATATCTTATTAAAATCCTTTGTTAGCTTTTTTCCTTGCTTTACATTGAAATGAAGCATGATACAAACTAGGATACCTTTTGTTTGATAAGTGCAAATATTTCTACCACATAATTTTTATACAATGTTTATTTTTGTTTAGAAAATACAATACGGCGGAATAATTTTATGAACGTGACCCTTATCCAATTTTGCCTTCTTTTAAAAATCCATTTAACTGCTTTGCCAGTTAGTTGGGCTAACTGTTTCAATTTTCTTGTTGTGCTGTAACATTTGCCAAAAAAATACTGTCTATTACTAGTGTCTGTATAAATTTCACCCATAAAAACTACTGAAGATACACATAGACAAATAATAATAAGAAGAAATAAAATTTGAATGTGCATTGATATATTTAAACTTTCGGACATTCTTTGTTCTTCTAATAATATTTCACTTGCACGGAGAGTAGAATAATCTAATAATCTGCGTCGTAAGTCATATTGTAAATTGTGTTCACCGTATTCATACTCATTTACAATGAATTATGAATTCTTTGAAATTTACATTGTAGCAGCCCTTGAAATTCATTGTTGTAAAAGCGTAATATTGACTCATTTTGATATGGTGAGCATGAATGTGAAATTCCTTTCTAATTAAAATCAAGATTGTTTCAAAGTTTAGCATTGTCTTTTCAGAGACTGTTGTAGTTATTACATTTTCTTTAAATCCATATAAGAGTGTTAATATTACTCTATATAAAGATACATCCATTTCCATCTGTAAGCCTAATGCAGAACTTCGTAGGCCACCACCGTTAAAAACACCGAAAAAAGGGGTTATTTGCGGCCTTCGGCCGTAGTTAACCCCTTTTTCCGAAATTTTGAAAGGGCACGTATCCCCAGTGCCCCCTGTCTCATTACGTTATTGTGGAAACATATCCCTTATCACTGGTAAAAATGAAAGAGAAGAAGGCCAAAGGACAAGAAAAAGAGAAAAACGCTTGAAAAAAAAGTTAAACTGCTTTTTATTTAAAACGGACACTTTTTGTAATAGGCAACTTTTGACTGATTATTTTTTTAATTTTGGGTGTTGATGTCAAATTCCCTTGTAAATTATGCAGATTTCTAATATGTATGTTTTATGTCAGCCTTACATTATTTCGTTGTGCATCCTTCCAAGTGAAAATTCACTAAAATATTCACGCGTACATAAATACGGAGAATAAATATGGAATTAACGGGGATTTTTTTTAACACAATCGCAAAGTTCATTTGTATCTGCGTTAACACATAAATTTTCTTCCAAGTGAGATTAACGTAAGTAAGCACATAGCGTAAATATGCCACACAAATATATTATTCTGACACACACATACGCGGCCAACAAAAATTTCTAGGTAAGTACTTTGCGACAGACCGGCGACTGCGACCGACCCTTATATAAATAGCTCTGAATTAATTTACCTACCCGATGCGTTGATTCTACCTTCTCTGCCTTTAGCGTTGATGAGTTTCAATATACAACATGCCTTAGTTTAAAGCCATAGTGAGTGCAGTGAAATTTTATTTAAGTTTGGACAATTATTTATCGTTTTTGACGTGTTGGACTGGTTTATAGTGTCATAAGTGTAAAACATGTCTTAAAACCAACCAAATTTTAAAGAAGACACTTCTTAGATTCATTTGTTTACCGCTATGAAGAACAATTAGTGGTTTGTTGTAATAATAATACATTCGTACAAACATAATTACTTCAGTTTCACAAAAGTTTTACAATTAAATTCTTACCTTACCACAATGACCGAATCAGAGGAAAATAACTCTTTCAGGTATCAATAATAATAATTCGGCTCATACAGCTTGGCAACAGAATACACATTTTTTATTATTTCAATACTTCGATCAAATCAATTAATTTTGTTTATTCTGATTAACATTAACAGGAGCCGTGAAAGTAAAATGGACGATTTCGCACCTAGTAGATCAAAAGGATGGATTGTCAAATTACAAAGAGTCGAAAATAATTGTCACACAGGGTAACCTATACTTTGATTATTTGCATCACTTTTTATTATGTTGTCATAATTTTCTGACTTTCTTAAAATTATTTGAATTAAAATTTACATAACCTTTCATAGCAATTAAAATAATTGCCTTTTTCATATGTTTTTAGGAATCACATAGAAAGGAATGAAATCACAAAATTGGCTCCGCATACAAAGGAACTTTTCCGTCAATTAATAAAAATTGGTAAGGTTTGGCCGTTTTAAAAATCAAGCTTCGTAATTTTAGCTGCAACTGGCAAATGGATGGTATAGAATTTGAACTGCAAAATTAAATTTGGTGATATCATATTGTTTTCAGGTAGCGCCGACCAAACTCAAACGTATATTGATGAGCTGAGGTTAGAGAGACTTGATGCACTGCAACCGAATAATAAAAACGCTCAAAGTAATGGACACAGTTGCAAAATTTGTTTTAAAACCTTCCCAACACAATCACGATTAAAAGGTCATTCCGTGTATCATATCAAGCCACACAGTTGTACAATTTGCAGTAGCAGTTTTTCAATGAAAAGGGATTTAACACGCCATGCGGCCAGGCACAGCGGCGAAAAAATTTTCAGCTGCAATTTGTGTGGAAAGAAATTGTCAGACGAAATTGGTTTCAAAGCTCATTTGAAGCGTCATTCAGGAGTCCGACCTTTTGGATGTACAGACTGTAAAAAGAAGTTTTTTACAACTACAGAAGCAAAAGTACATTTCCAGAATGCTCATTGTGTTTCCAGAAAAGAAAAATCCAGCCAATGTTCCATTTGTCAAAAGTAATTTTCATAAAGGCGATTTAAAAAGGCATTTGGCCACTCACTTAACTGAAAACCAGTACATATGTTCATTTTGTCATAAAAGTTTCAAAACATTCAAAGCACTGAACACTCATTTGTTAACACACACAAAAGAAAAACCATTCAGTTGTACAATGTGTGATAAAACATTTGCCTACACTTCGTCTTTGAATTCTCATATAAGAACTCACACAAAGGAAAAGCCTTACTACTGTCGCATTTGCGAAAAGTACTTTTCAAGACGCCTAGAAGGTAGACACATGAGAATGCACAAAGGCGAAAAGCCGTACAAAGGCCAATTCTGTGAAAAAAGGTTTGCAGCTACAACTGAAAGGAAAAGTCACGAAATGACTCATTCGTCAGAAAAGAATATTGTCTGCAATATTTGTGAGAAGCGATTTCTTGCGAAAAAAACATTAGCAGAACACATGCGCACTCACACTGGGGAAAAACCGTTTAAGTGCGATTTTTGTGATAAAAGCTTTTCACAAACAAGTGGCCGCAAAGTTCATATGCGAATACATACGGGAGAAACTCCATACTCTTGCAACTACTGCCCAAAATCTTTTACGACCAGCTCAGATCTAACACTACATCAAAGGGTGCACACGAACGAAAACCCGTACAAATGCACTCACTGTGACAAAAAATTCAAGCAATCAAGTAATTTAAACAGCCATATTCGAACGGTTCACTTACAAGAGAAACCGTACCATTGCCAAATGTGCGATAAATCCTTTTCACAATCCTCAAATTTTAAAAGTCACATAAACGTCCATTTGGGAATTAAACCATACAAATGCAATATATGCAAAAAGGATTTCTCTCAACCAAATCGCTTGGCAAGTCATACGCGTACTATGCACGAGTGAGTAATTTTTTATTTGGAGTACAGACTTTCAAAAAACTTAAAATAATTATATTCGAGATATGTTAGATTAGTGATTAAAGTGATTATAATGTTAAATAAAATGTTAAGCGTTCAAAATTCAATAAGTCTATAACATTCAAGAGAGATATTGCTGATTAAAGTGTTCATTTAAATTAGAAGCACAATAAAGTATTTTTATTCTTTAGAAGGTAAAGGAGCATTTGTTAATTCGGCACTTATTTGTATTTTTAAGCTGCATAATTAATATAAACATAATTTGGGCGAGAAGAATACTTCAAGGAACACATAAATAATGTTTTCTGTTGAGAATGTTAAGTCGCCTTGAGGGGCAAATGCAATCCTATAATTTGCAGCCCTCGGCGGTAATTTTTTGCAGATGAAAATTTAGTTCACCGAACCACGAGGGAGCTCTCCGCATTATAGTTAACACGAAAATATTTTTGTGTTAGTTTCAAGCCTTCTAGCTTGGAAACGCATTTTCTCACTCACCAATGAAATTTTGAGAGCTTATTTATTTAACTCTTTTATGCAATATACATTTGCATAGGCGTCGGAACCGTGGGGACAAGGACAATGTCCCCACAGAAATTTGGCCGTGGGGACATTACTAATAAACGTTCCCATAGAAATTCTTAGAAAAGTAGGTCTGTATAAATAGTCATAAACCAAGTTACCATTTATTACGTTAATTTCTCCAAAAAATGAACTTTTTTGACTCAAGCGGAAAAATATATAAAGCAAAATTTTCGCTGCGGGGGAAATTTTTTTATCTTTAGTGTGTTCTCAAAATAATGTGCCCGCACCCAAACATCTTCCGACGCCTATGTACATTTGGGGAAATAAACTTTTCTTGTAAATTCTGCGAATCGGGAATTATGGTGGGTTTTTCCCACCGTTCCGAGTTTTAAGGACGGCCTATAATTTCTTCGGAAACCAAACAACGAAAAACAATCGCAATATTTTTTTAAATTGTTGATTAGGTGCTGCACTTCAGTTTTTGTTTAGCTTTAATTTAGCTTGTCAACTTTTCTAGAAAAAATGATTTATGTAGTCCAATACATTTGTATTCTACACCGGACTATTAATTAGTAATTAGACTTGATTGTAATATTTATCTACAACTGATTTGCTAAAAGTCTCTCGTTATTTTTACAACTATAATGTCAGTTATATGGACATACATCAAAAATTCTTTTTCTAAACATTTTTGATGATTGGGATTTCGTAATAAACATTTAAATAATTATGATAAATAGCAAACGAAAACTGTCACAAATATTATTCGTTACTTTAAATGACATTAACCCAAAAAATTATTTTCATGGGGAATCAATTGATTCTCATGTCAAATTTTAGCTATATATTACAGTTCCAAGTTACAGCTATTCCCCGTCTTAAAACATTGTTAGCAACATGACGTAAATGTTAGCATTGCCAGCATTTACAGCAGTTTTTCCAAGTTGATCACTCTCGCTGGATTTCATTTAGTGTGAGAATGTGGATGAGACTCACATTCACACTACAATAATTTGCAATTTGCAATAATACAAATTGTAGATTTTTATTATTGCAATGAAAATACTATGACGGCCGTCGTC
>JABASD010004671.1:0-14648 GCA_019776165.1 Pogonognathellus flavescens
CTTAAGTCAATAATAAAAAAGTTATACATTTTTAAAGTTTTTACAAACAATACTCATATCTCCGTTTCTTGCCCACAGAACTTTGTAATAAGCATACAGGATGTAGCACTCATTCAGCCCTTTCGAATGACATGCCCCACATGCCGCTTAAGTCAATAATAAAACAGTTATGCAATTTTAAAGTTCTTACAAATAATATTCATATCTCCGCTACAAAGTCACATAAGCCATCTGCATCTATTAGTATTAGTAACAAACATACAGAAATTTCTGTAACAGACGCAAGAGAAAAGAGGAAGAAATCCCATCACGTTTGCATTTGGAATACTAAACATAGCGAATACATCTAACTGAGTTATAGATTAATAACATGCAACAAAAAAGGGCGGTGGCAAAGCGGTAAAAGTTGCTGATTAAAATCTTCATACACAGAAACTAAAAATCAACACAAAGGTAAATTAACTCCTAATTATTTTTCAATATATTCACTTTATCAAGTGCATGTGCAGTTATTCACTAAAAGCTGAGGCTTTTCCTTAATTACTTGTATTTCTATAATTACAGATTTTATCAATCACTCTCAACTCAACACCACATTCAACTACGGCTGCGACCACCTGTAGCTTTCATTCCCACGCTTTCGTAATATTATTTCGTACTAAGGTAAGTCAAATTACTGTTCTAAAAATCTAACCGGTTTGGGTGACAATGGGTCCAATCGGTAATTGAGCAGAATCGGAGTTAACTATTCAAATCAGAATCCTTTGATCATATTGTAATTGAGCAGAATCGTATTTCATATGTGTAATTAGTGTAATAGGGATAAGTTTCACGCTGGTGGAAATACTTCGGGATCCTGGAATCTAGGATACCGGAAAATTTTTGGTTTCGCCGAAAATTTGTTTGTTAAAATTAAATTTACATTTAAATTTTAATTTTTCCAGCATCGCAATAATTGAAAGGGCCCCCAGGGAACATCTGCATACAGATCCCCGAATTATAATCCCGATCCTCTGCCCAAGTATTCACCCAATACTTTTTATATACTCATTTGCATTGTAATTGTATACTTACATATTGTTTGATACAAAATTTTTATATCTCTTAGGATTTAAATAGTTAACTCCGACTCTGCTCAATTACCGATTTGGCCCAATGTCCCTCAAACTCTCACAATTTTGTAGAAATTGGAGAAAAAAGTTGGCTTCAGTTTTTATGTCGCCGACTTTGTTATTTCCCCTACGACACAGTTGTAACATTAGCAACAGTACAAATATGCAAACTACACATACTCGACGTACACTGATAAAATCCAATTAAATGATGCATTTTAAAACAAGAAATTTTTTACGTCTCTGCAAATCTTGGATACACCAACAGTTGAATTTTTATCCAATTATATTATAATAAAAAGTTGTAGCCTGGGTAATTTATGACTTTTTGCAGTGAGAAAATAGAAAAGTAAATAACCTGAAATCGCTATTTGCTCTTTCAGTCAGTATTAATACAATTGTTACTTTTCTAATTCATTCTAATTTTCGAACTTGATCTTTGTTGTGACCCGGATATCATATATGAGAAAGTACACTATAGGATTTAGACGCAATAACATTAACTTTAAACACAACAGATTTATAGATATAACTTTTACACAAACACAGACACTCTTCATAATAACTACTGGACATAATGAATATCATTAATTTTAATACGAATGCCGAATCTTGAGATATTTTGAATATAAATAGAATAGAAATAGCCACTCACTGTTGATTTGCGAGTCTGCGTCTATCCCGTGCCACGACCTGTAGAAAGAAAAAATTAGTAATCCGAATCATTAACTTTATAAACAACTGAACTGATTACTTATATTATGACAACAATGGATTATAAATATAACTTCTACATAAACACCGACACTGTATAGGCATTCTTATATTGTATAGGCACGCTATTCTATATCTTGAGGCAAAATTGTGAATGGTTGAGACCTTTCTATCTGCTAGTAATGTCCCTAAGCTTTTCATATAGCTATTATGAAAAATGACATTTCGATTCTTGTACTGTAAAGTGTTTGTCTTGGTTTTCACGTTGTTAAAATATTTTTAGCTATGCGTGGTAGTAGCTGTGATTTGAACGTTGAGTAAAGTCAGCCCTGAGTAAAGTGAGATTATGAGTAGTCGTAGCGATAAAAACAAATTGTCCGAAATGATTATTTGTTATAATTTTCGCGGTAATGATTACAACCAATCCTGTTTTCACAGACGATAAAATAGACTGCCTTTTACTGTCCTTCTGTGTATCGCATATTTAATCGGCCTTTATAACTCACAACATAGAGGCTCAAAAATTTGCTCAACTTTTACAAACCTACAAGGCGAAAATGCGCATATTTTATTGAAACACTTGGTATTCAGGGATCGAGAGTTTTAACCAATGGCCAAAATGGTAGAAATTTTTGGGTATTATATTAGATTACTCTAAAGAGCTGCTTTAATGCTTTAACTTTTTCCTTCATTTACACGTTGAATTTGAATTGAGAAAGGCGGGGATATTTTGATGACCATTTTGGCCGTGTTTTCACCATTTTAGCCTTTTTGACCGGCCGGGTGGGTAAAAATGGGGAATACTGGCACAAATGAACTCTGCTCATAGTAGTATTACATAGGGCGACTCAAATATTATTCGGATGATTTAGTTCAGGTTAAAATGTTCCCAATTGTTTTTTGGCATTCAATTACGAATTAGCCTTAATTTAGTTTCGTTATGTTCGATAAAATGATTATAGTTGAATTGTTGTTTTTAATCGATGGTTAAAATTTATTGCAGGCATTTACAGCGATTCGGAAACTGTCTGTGGATCTACAGGTCTGAATACAACTCTGAGTGTTGGAAAACGTCAAAGGTGAGCATAAAATTACTTTGTGATTTGCATTATTATATATTTACTTTCGCTTAACCTTTTCTTCGCTGACTAGTTATAGTAATTCATCCAGATTGTAATGGTCATCATCATATTGATTGTATGTGTCATAAGTATATGTCCTATTGCTTTTTGGTATAGTACGATCTGAAATGGCGGTTTGTTTAATATAAAAATTTGAGAATCTATTATTGTTTTCTTTTTGGTGAGAAATTTCGATTTAAAGGCATGGAAATAGTCCTGCTTTAGTATTAAACTTGGAGCATCAGTTGTTCAAGGGCTGTGCAATACTACTACATTCGACCTCCGTGGACTGGAATTAGTGATTTGAAATAAATGCAACTGATTTCAATCACTAATTTGTAGTTTTGCATCAATACTGTTGTTAGAGCCATTCCCATCCTTTTCATCGAAATATTATCCTCATAATTTGTTTAAACACTACCCGTGTTTCATGATTCGTCACATTTTATATAGACAAATCAAACTTTGATCTAATGATTCATTTGTGGTCATCCCTATAGTGGTTTCATTCATTCGGTTTATTTCCAACTATTTGATTAATTCGCAGAACTATTAATTAATTTGAATGTTAAAGTCGAATGTAAATTAATTTGTTTCTTTTTGAAAATTACTATGCAGTACTATATATTTTATGCTATTATTTCGCTAGTTATGGTGAATCAAAATGGCGAAATATTTCCCGGCAAAGGTTACTGTCTGAAGGCCAAAAGGAAGAAAAGACCCAAGCATAGACGTAAGTCTAAAGTGGTCTATTTAGTTTTATGTAGTATACGTCGGTTTTTTAATTTTTATTTACAAATCGTCTTTTCATTGTATTGTTTTTAGGCCGCGGCAGTCAGATTTGCTATAAGTGCCATCAAAGCGGGCACTTCATTGCTAAGTGTCCTCAGTTGAAAGGGCGGGTCTATCAGACGGCCAAAGCCAAGGTCTATGAAGTCGCTGGTATTTTGGATTACATGAGACATCATCAAACCAATGATCATATGTATCTTGTCCAATGGGAGGGACATAGGGAGTACGTTGAACATATATTTTAATTGTCAATTTAAATCCAGCTTCTATATCTATATATTCTATAAATTTCGACTACTCTGTTTATGTTCGCTAGATCATCGTGGGAGCAGGTTGTCCATTTAACGGGTGCCATCTCAATTATAATTGACTTCGAACAGCGTCGTGTCGCACAAAGTGTGGACAATTTTCGGAGTCAGCTTCATTTCCTGAACGCGGCCCTAGGAGAGGGCGTTGAAATATTTCCGGCAGAGTGACACCATATTGCTTTTTTTAGCCAAATTCTTTTAACAATGATCATGTGTTCGACCAATTTTGTATGGAATAAACTTTGAATACATTTAACTATCTTGTGTATTCCTTTCAGTATCTCTTATTTATCAATTGTATATGAAAACCGATCCTATCTACAATAATATAATATTTCATATTTGCATAATAATACAACTTGTAACTCATAGTTTGACTTTTACTTCATATCTTTTAGATCGGGTTGCCAGTAAATTATATTTTTTGGTTATCTACTAGAGTGAATGCCTTAAAGATGATTAACATGATTAGTTTACATTGACAGCTGGTAATTGTACATTTTTTCCATAGTGCGTCAACGTTGTATGCCTAACTACTAGGAGATTAGTATTTATCTCTATACTATTTATAGTTGCTGTCTTTTGAAAGATTCAATAATAATTCATTGCATAGTTAATCTAATTGCTCATGTACGCCGTACACCATTTTTCACACAGTAGTTTTAACCTTTGCTTTCAGGAAGAACCAGTTACTATAACGTGGGACACTATCAATTGCTCCGTATTTCCAATGTCCCAATTCTGACTCAGACTTTCAAATAACGCATAATACACAAATGAAACTCGCACTTTTGTCTATTCAAGTACTTAAAATTCCGTACGGAAATCAATAAAATATAAATGATAGTGTAATATAATAAAAATAATATTGGTTAATCAGGTTCACATTGAGACTAATTTTGCACTCTAATAACGTACGTAAAATAATATAATATGTGTAAATCCAGACTAAAAAGGACACAGTCGCTGGGTGATTGAAAAGCAGCAGCAAGAAAAAGAGCGCGGCGCCGGCCAGTAAGCTTAAAAGAATTAAAGCTGCACCAACCGTCACCTAACATACACATGCTAGGCCTCAATTATATTGAGAGGTTATTTCCTAGTGTGATCTCTTTTCTTAAATTAATTTAAATTTTCATTATAATTTTAGAAAATAGCAAATTTTCGCTAGTTTTTTTCAATGCTAATATCTCAAATAATGTATAATAGTATACTGTGTCCTTTTTAGTCTGGACGTACACATATTATTTACGGAATAATCACTCGTCGCACATGCAGATAAATAGGAGCACTAATTATGTACAGAAATTGGCACAATATTAATTATGTAATGCAACACAATACTATTTACGTATGCAAATTATTGTAATATTAATTAACGACGGAGCACTTTTATCGACCCACAATTATGTACGTAAATTAATGTAACATTAATTATGGACGTGAATGAGAATCAAAGTGAACACAGCAGAAATAAGAATATTTAATTATCGCAAATAATTAAATAAACACAAACCGATTAAATAACTTCATTCAGAACTTATCGCTATATAATTGGGCAGAATCTGGGTGCCTATGGATTTCGGAAGATTTCGGAACTGCTAAATCTACGATGAGTACCAGTTTTCAATGGTTAACAGGGGTACTTAATAATTCATTATAGATAATATTACACTTATACTTAATTTAGCCATGATTAACTAGGCTGTCATTTGATTGGTTCAATACAAATATACTATGCTATACATACAGATGACCAAAGTACACTAAATCAAAAATTTTGGGAATTATGCTACGTCGACTCGCTTTACAAAAATGTGGTCTTAATGCGTTGCAACAAAAATTGTAGTGAATCGATGAAATGTATTTACATATTGTTGCACACACCATTTGACAGATCATGTGATTTTGATTTTATTATTCACGTTGCATAAATATTCTAAAAATTATCATTAACAAAATAGTTTATTAGACGCGGGTTGCAGTTCTATGGACTCATTTCATCAATTCACAATATGCTGTGCCACTGTAGTGTCGTTTCAAGCAGGACAAAGTCAGATCGATAATAAAGCAACTTATATTTTCCTTAGCAACAACCTCAATATAAAGACGAATATTAATTACAACATATTATATAAATATAAACATTTTTAAACATCACGATTGCCACATTCACGTCTTGTTACTTTATCTGCCTCCTTCTTAAATGCTTTCGTGCTAAGCTAATCAGCAGTTGTTTTAAATCTCTACAATTAGACAACATAGACTGACCTTTTCTTGTAGTTCCTAACAGGTTTTCAGCAATATTTTCACGAAAGCCTATCATGCAATTTTGTCTTAGGGTCCGCACGTCGTCCCCCCTTAAGCGGCATTCTAAATATTTTAATAAATAAATTCCACAGTCGTTACCGTTTGGCTGTTCTATCGTTGGCACAGGCTCCGCTAATATCCATTCACGATTTGTCTGTGTAACGTCATTAATATCATTTGTGACAGTATTTAAAAACTCCACCCTGTTTAGATAATGTGGGATAGAATCATATGTGGTAATTGTGTTTGACCGAAAATCAATTTCTGTCAAAAACCAATGCTTATAATAATAAGTAGGGATGTATACAAGCGCCCTATTAAGAGTGGCCGAATCTTGTCTTAAAATGTCAGGAAAACAGTCTGGCTTACAAATATGACCTTCTTTTTCGCTCCATGACCAAAACAACGAATCGACAACATACGTATCATCTCTGTAATTGCTGTACTCAGACGAATGGAGTAACTGTGCATAACAACTAATTACCAAATCGTCGACCCATTCGCCGGGCGCTAATGTAGCTAATGATGAATCTTGCCCTGTGAATCCTCCGAACTGGAAAGGTCGCCTATCAGTTTCCTCCAACGCATCCTCTACAGTGATAGGTTCATTAGCTGAAAATACAAAAGCAAAATTTATTTTCGCAACCCTAGTGTCAATTTCTGCAAAACTGTTTTCAGCATTTAAAAAAAATGTAATGTCATTACAAATGTCGATCATTTCGCAGTTGGGGACTCCAACTTCCTCAAGTTCCTTTTCTGTGAAGTCGAAATACTCATCGTTGGTATCCGTCACGTTTTGAATGTATTTGTCAGCTTCACTCTTCAAAGCGTCAAGTGCATCGTTTTTATCCGCGATACCGTCGTCTAAGGCATAATTTTTATCGGTGATGCTCTCATTCAATTTGCATTTCGCTTTTTGAATGGTGTGATTTTGGTCGTTACAGCTACGTTGCGAGATGGTTCCAATGTCTGAAATGACAAATGACAGTGTGTTGTTAAATATAAGACGGTGACACTCGCTGCTACATCAACGGGACCGTCCATAAAAGACGTCGCTTAAAAAATGAACTTTTTCAACCCCTCTCTTCCCTTAATCGCTCAATTTTGAATTTTTGTGCACACCTATAACATTGATAATCGTTTTGGGCAGACCCTCTTTCCCCCCTACCTGCGCGACGTCTTTTATGAACGACCCCTAACCATCTTTAGATTGTCTTACCTGTGGATGATTTTACATTGTTTCTTTTGGCACGTTTTCGGAGTTTTTTAGGGCTTCTTCTTCTCCCATACACTCTTTTGGAAACATTTCTTTTTTTCCTCCATTCCTCGAAGCTCACAACGTCCCCAATGTCTGCCCCTGTTAACAACCTAGTAGTAAGTAAGTAACACATTAATAGTTTTAGTGGGGTATTGAAAAAGCTTACAAACAGCTCATGCAACTCAAACGCAGGATATGCAACACAGACCTACCTAAAATTTCTTGCAGGTGGTTTTCTAATAATAAGTCGGCAAAACATTTTATTGATCACTATGCATACTAAAAACAATAAATGATGCGCTTTTTTATTTGCCAATCAGTTCTAAAGCACAGCACAATAATAAATTCACGAAAACCGAAATTAAAACCGATTACTACCATAGTACTAATGATTGTCAGTTCGGTTGCTGCTTATTTCGCTACTAAAATCTAATCTAATGTAGATATACTTGAATTAGAGCTTACCTTGTTTTTTAGCACTGCGACTGGGTGATGCCGGATCGAATCGACGTTTCTTCCTGTGATACTTCCGAGTGACTTTGTACCTCCCTATGGAGTGTTTCTTATAAAACGTATCTTCCAGTTTTTCGTAATATTTAGCGAAATCGACGGGGTCCAGTCTGGCGGACGTTTTATTACCCTTAAAGATGTCCCATTGTTTCTCTTGGGCACCATTGGTGTCTACTTCCCAATTCTTATTAAAGCATTTAATTGAGAAATCACTCCACAATGGAATGAGGTGAGCATAATAGCTCATAAATGCTTCCACAACCGCTGGATTATATGACAGATTTTTACACTGACAGTCAGCAGTTTTGCCACTTTGCACTGTTCTTTTAAAAGTTGTAGTTGATTCGATTCTCTAAAATTTTTTAAGGTGGACACTAAGGCACAACAATCCGCCAAAGAACATTTCTCGTTTTCATTTTCCTCGTCATATAATGAGTCCCATACAGTGTGGTATAAAACTTCTTCGGCAGTAACGCTTTCTTTGTAGTCTACCTCTCCTGTTAGTTCAGATATGTCTTGAATTACCCGTTCCGTCTTTATGTTTGAATCGAACACGTTTGCAAATTTTTTATAGACGTCCGTAAACATTTCCTCTTCAGGTGCGTCGATCATCCTAGAGAACGCGTGCAGTGCAATTTGTCGCTGCAGCCGAGTAGTGGATCTTCTGTTTATCAATCGCGAAAATGATTTCATGAGGTGACATCTTAACAAAAAACATGTTTTAATTAGTATGGCCAAAACTAAAATCACTAAACTACCCTGAGTATGTTTATATTTTTGTTCAGCATAACAAACAGGCGGAAGGGTAAAAAATGTTGCAAATATTGGTTACGTATTTTATGCACTGTCCCAAATCTGTTGCTTTAATCGTACATCTTTATCAGTTACAATGCCAAATACTTAATTACCTGCACATTGTCACCAGACAGCTTATTTTTGATGGTTCAGGATTGCACCGCCCGTTTATTATTTTGTTCATTTCATTGATGTACATTTTCAAAGTCATTCCGTTGTTAAAAGCCCCTATGGCAGCCTTTACTATCAAGGCAATAAAAATTAACAGTTACGCCAAATTCAACTCCAACAAACCATTGCAAATCAATGCAAAAAGCAGCATTGGATCAGTAATTGCTGGATGTTTCTGATCAACAATCAATCACATGTTGACACAGTAAGATAAACATACAGAAAGATAGACGATCAGATAAAACAACAGCATGCAGCACTTTTGCGACTGAATAACAGTTATAGAAAAATAAAAATAATAACTAACTTGTTGCGTAAGAATAATCTAATGTACATCTTTTAATAAGTGGGAAGTTTGTATCAGATTGTTCATCTTTCTCCATTTCCTCCTTCAAATCATTATAAAAATCTTGTAGACGGTTATTGATGTGTATTTCTGAATGATCTTGTGAAATCCAGCAAAAATGAGGAATGATAAAGCCTTTTCTTGTAATATCTTTCTCAGGACGTTGGAGCGACATTACAGTATACACGAACGTTGATTTCTTTTTTTCATGCTTAGTTTCGGGATATTCCTTAAAATAAACCAGGCTTCCAGTGGCATCTACACTCACACATAAACCCCTGTCCTTCTTCATCATATCAACTGTGTTTTGTAAGTATTTATCTGATCGTAAGGCAAATCCAAATGGTTCTCCGATTTCTGAAATGTGTTTGATTAAATATGGTTTTTCCATTTTCATTAGTTGTAGATTTGTATACTGATTCCTTGTTGCTTTGTTTTCACGACATTTCTCGGCTTTCATGTTTTTAACAGCTCCAATACCTACTCTGTCAACTTTATCGTCGATTTCTTCTTGTGTCACCGAATCGCATAGCATCATCTCATATTGATAAGGAGTGAAGTGAATAATTTTTTCTTTCGCTTTAAACCTTGTCAGCCCCCTTAAAGGGTAGTTAATCGGTGCTTCATCATTGGCTACACTGTGATTTCTGACGCCTGATTCAATGGTGGTTACCTTTACGTCTGTGTTAGGCCCAATATTTGTTGGCATGAAGATAGCAAATTTGGAAGGGCATTTACAGAGAGTGCTTTTAAAGGAACAAACAGCATCGATTTTGATATTTTTTGTTCCAAAATATGGAGTTCGTATTCTTTGAAGCTTCACATGTTTGTGGAATTTGTTCATATGACTTTGCAGAACATCGCTTAAGAACGACACACGAAAAAAGTTTTCGGATCTGTAGTCCCACAAAACATTCCATACATTGTGTGGTATGGTGAAATTATGCACTTGTCGCATTTTATGTACCGAAATGTGCCTAGATTTACATTTATGTTTGACTTGTGTCTTCAAATTACGCAGTATTGATTTGGTGACTTTGCGATTCACTTTTCGCACTGGACTGCGATTGACTTTCTTCTTTGGCTTCTAAATAAAGTTATAGCTTAAAATTATTATTAGTACATTTTCTACGCTGATACAGAATGTGTTACAATTTTGTTTTCCTAATCCTTTTCAGAAAACGGTTATTTATTCATGCTCATTAACGCATTAAATATTTATGAAAAATATGATTATTTTCTCCATTTAGCTTCTTTGTTAAATATTCAAAGCGAGCCCAACATGTACGGAATATTCTTAGATACTGTATCGCAAGAGTCAATATAGACTTGCCTTTCTATTGGTGGACTTTATATTTTTGGGCTGTACATGTTTCACGCACGTTTTCATAGTCTGACGGATGTTGTGTCCGCAATCGTGCTTTTGACTAATCCACCGTTTGTCATCCAATTGTGATTGCCTTAGTGCTCCATCAGAATCTTTTACCTGAAAATTGTAATTAAGTATCATGTAATTCAATTGGATTAATAGATGATAAATGTGTGTATACTTGTTCAGCAGTTGTATCAATATCAATCAAATATTGTATGAATTGTTGGATCAACTGTTGTACTGTAGGGCACAAAGACAAACGGAAGCATACAGTAGCAACTGTAGCAGGTTGTAAAGTTTGGGCTGCAGTTAGTAGATTTGGTTCAATAATCAATAATAAATCGTATTTACAATTTTGAAAACGGTAGGAAAATTTTACCATTTTATTCGCTAAATCTACTTGTCCATTCTTATCCGCCTCAGGTGCAGAAGATTCCTCTTCCGTCGTGGAGAAAAACCCTTCGTTGTTCTCTGATGTTTGGATGTCAAGCGATGGAGAAACTTTATGAGCGACGATAGGGGGTTTAAGACTGATTGTTGCACCGTCTGTTAATACATTTGTTGGGCTTAGACATTCCTCCTAAAGGTTTATGTGAAAACTTTCGTTTAGAACAGCATTGCAACTGGTTTTAACTAAAATATAAAATAAAATTTGAAAATATTACATTTCTTTTTTCGGTGTTATCATTCTCTTGCGCCAATGATTCATTATTTATGACATGTTTAGGTGCATCGTCTTGGTGTCTTAACGGGCTCAAAGAAATACTTTGTAAGTATCTTCCTAATTCTGCACAGCGATTTATATTATTGTTCATCCCAGATGCTTTTTTCCTTGCATCACGGCAAGATGGCCAGATGGACTTCACCATGGCAGTTGTAAAAGATGAACTTTGGAATTCCTTCACCGTTTTGCATATCTTGTTAGCCTTGCAGTCAGATTTGGTCAAAAATTTTCGTAATTGCGACTTGTTGCTGCATCCACATAAATTTTCCGCATGAATTATATTGGCATCCGATATCTAAAAAGCATGATATGTGGTAAAAATTAACCGATAAAAAATATTAACGTTCACAGTGTTGTCTGACCATCTCAGAGTATCGTTGTATGGTGGCTTACAGTAATCGAAAGATCGGGATCGTGCGAGTCTGTAGTCTGTATTGATTTGAGATATCAAACCATAACGCAGCTTACTGCATGAGGTTTTGAATGACATTACTTGTATTTTGTTACAATAGTTGTGCAAGATGCAAAATGTAAGTGACGGTATTGTTCGACATGTCAAATCAACAAAGAATCGCAAAATCATTCGCAAGTTGATGAATTGGATCACCATATTTGGAACATTCCGCAACAAAACTGTTGATATTTACGCAACGCCCTTTACATACATTGATTGATTTCTGTTGTTGTTCTTCAGCCTTCTCTACATCATCATTTAGATCGTCCTCAACGAGTCGTTGGGTGGCACGTTCAGTGGATTCCTAACCCCAGCAAAATGTTTTTTCAATTATAGTTCTCGTCATTTTATTATTTAGAAATTTTATTTTTATTACCACAGCATCTATCAATCCTACTAGTTTCAATCTATCCTCAACCGAGTGAAATGCATTGTTATTCTTCGCGAGAAAATACCTAGCCGTATTCTCCGCTTGCTGAAAGGCATGAGGTGAAGTTGCACCTTCAGCTTGAATATGAGACTCTGCCAGAAATTTTACCCCGGTTAATAATAACTTTTTGTTGGTAACATCTTCCTCCTATCACAAACAATGTTAATGTTAAATGTTATATCATACAAAATTATCATGTGCTTTAATACTGGTTTTTGAAAATTATGTATGTAACAAAAAATTACATCTACATCTGCCCTTTTCTCTTTCATATAGTTTCCATTTTCACTGTTACATTTACTGTTTCTTTCCAAGGAAATGACGCTCTCCTGTATTTAAATGAAAAAAAACTTTACTAAAATTCAATTGAGCCAAGTAAGGATAAAAAACTGACCTCAGGAATACCCCCGCCAAATGTTTTTCTATGTTGTTTAATTTCGCGAATTTTCTGCAAGGTTGGCTAATGAAAAAAGAACAATTGATTCCATTAAATTTATGTTAAAACTACGTGTTTGTTGAATGATAAAATAACATTACCGATGCAAAGAAAGTAGCTCCTTTGTCGACAATCGCACCGGCTGCCATTTTTAACGCACCCGATATTTCTTTTTGAGCACCTCTTCCGCTTCCATCCGGATCTAAATGAGCTCTAGCAACCATTTTTGCCTGCAGTATGAGCATTTTCTTGTTCGGAATTGATATTTTCTATTAAACAGCAATTAAAAATTACCAAAGGGAGCGGAAAACATACTTTACGTATTCCACGAGAAATGAGATAATACTTTTTTCTCCGCTTCAGACGCCCTTTGGAATATTTCATTGTAATAAGCTTGATCATGTTGAGAAACACCACTAGTCGAAATACTTTGTTTCTATTTCAAAAGGAAAAGGCTGAGTAAATGAAATCATTAAATTTTTAAATATTTTTCTTACTTCAACGTTGTCTTCAGATAAACCTACAGCATCTAGTTTATCTGTAATTTGCTGACTAGTGTTGCTGCGTTCTGCACAAGTTTGATTAGTTGTATTTGCGGCAGGCTGTAAACAATTTTGAAATTGATAACAATATTATCACTGCTGTTATTTATACAATATAAAGCGAACAAATATTGGCTATTTGCATGTGTGCAATAAGGTAAGCTTACTTCAACATCTTTGAGCCCTACCGCCTGTAATTGACCCTTCACATCTGTAATATTCTACTCACATCAAATGATTAATTGCTTCATCAAGTCATATCTATTTGAAACAAAGGATATTTTCAATTAATTATAAATTTGTAAGGTTTTTATGTACCTCTTGGAGTGGTTCACAAAGTGCATCCGACAAATTGTTCAGTAAGGGCGAACTGTAATTTTGCACAAAATTTGCAGCAGGCAACAAAGTTCCAATAATGAAATCCAAGCATGGATTTGTCGGTTCATTCTCACTTTCAGTGTCTACAGTACGATTCATTTTGTTTTAATGAAATTATAGCTTCATTTAAACCAAAATTAAAGATTCAGTTAAACTGATATTATAGGTTCAATGAAAGTAAAGTCCTAATTTCAGAGAAAATGAAATTTATGGTCCATTTAAACTTAAATTAAAGGTTGTAGTATTAGTTTTGCTGCAGAAAATATATGACTGCAAATAATGTAGAAGCGCGATTAATAAATAGGAAAAGTAAAAAACATCACAGCATTCGATGAAAGCATTGCTTAGTCAGATCAGCTATTTATGTTCTGCATTTTATTTAGCCGGAGTCAGCATATTAATGATATATGCATTAGAGTTGCCTGGGCATGGGCGCTGGGCGCGCCTGTGCCCATATGGGCATGGGCGCCCATAGTGGGAGATAGATTATCCCTGGGCGATCGCATGGGCATGGGCGGGTTCGGGCACGAAAGCCATGGGCATGGGCGCCCATGAGTGCCCAGGCAGGTTGAAATTTGGTAAAAGAAAAAGCATTATTTCTTTGTTAAAATTGTCTTTTAGTGATAGTTTTTGTTTATTACACTCCTCTTTTACCAGCATTACTGTATGATGTACTCTTTGTTAGCTCATTTTGTATTTTTTATCTTGTGTTTTACCACTCAATACCTCAATACCAATGCCCATGGGCGCCCATGGGCGGGCATATTAAACCCGAACGTGGGCATGGGCGGAGGTAGGACTCTCCATGGGCGCCCATGGGGAAATCTCATGGGCAATGGCGGGTATGGGCATCAAAAGGCGCGCCCAGGCAACTCTCT
>JABASD010004672.1:0-14647 GCA_019776165.1 Pogonognathellus flavescens
TAATTAAATCTTTCCTTTTGACAGATTCATCTTTTGATCAATTCACCCTTTTCTTTAGAAAAATTCATTTCTTTTTTATACAGTTAATTCCTAGCCTTAAATTAATACAGAATTGCATGATATTTGAAATGGTGCGAAGTGCAACGTTAAAAAATTTCATGCACATCGGTGAATGTCGAAGTAGTATGTTGTGGTTTAATGCAATTTCCCGTTTTTCAAGAGAATGTTTATGCAACCCGCAAAATGTAAGCTATATTATTGTTTGAAATATCCAATCAATGTAGAATCGCACGATCTTTTGAATAAAGTAAAACAAATTGGTCCACCATACGTGGAACATATCACTATCACAACGATATCACAACGAAGCTACGCACCACGATTTATATGATTTTTGGACAAACGCATGGTATAAAGCTCGTTCGTTCCAGTTTAGCTTCGGCTTAACAACGACGCCAGCCAGAGTTAGATTCTCGATAACTTAATCACGGCATATATATTGGTTGAACAACTCATAATATTTATAATATGACTCAATTTGATAAACTCGAGGAATTTAAAAGCGTATGTCTGTTGCAAAACTGTAATAAGCTTACAAAAAAACTCGGTATCATATAAAGTAGTACGATTGCAATCAGTGAAAAACAAAAGGGTATATTTTTTCCATACATTCAATTTTCACAGATGAGTCATACTTTTAATAAATTATTAGCAATCTATACTCGTAGGTTATCTAATATTTTCACTAATAATTTTCTTAGTATATATCTTTCATATTGTAACTTTTCATGTACTACACCATTAAAATTTACATCCAGAAGCAGCAAAGTCATACTGTTCACTGAGAGAACCGGCAAGATGTTACATTTTTTCAACACTTTATTAGAAGCAAGTTTATCTACAGTATAGTTTTTGTAGTTTATAATTATGAAGAAATTCGAAATAAAAGTACCAATTTTTATGATATTTACCTTTTTCATTAGGTTGGCGTACATGCTGAAATTATTTTGCGGAAATTGTGTTGCAGAAGTTTTGGATTGCTAGTATCGATTTAGCACAATTCTATTTCCCATGATAATTTACTGGAGTAATTTATACTAAAAATAGGAATTAGCCTGCAGGTTAAAGCAATGGTTTATTAACGCGAAAGAATGTACTGAGTAAGAGGGCGCTAGGGTTGTGTATTCCCATCAAATGTACAGAAAAGGGGGTTTACCGCAAATTGTCGTCTTTTGCTTTTGATACGGTTTCTCATTATATCTAAAAGTTTTTTATTAAGCTGTGCATTTCTCAAGGCAAAGTACTTGCTGCGTTCTTGTTTGCTGGCGCTGACAACGACTCTTCCCGATCAGTTGTGAAAGTACGAAAATCTTCAAGATTTGTTTCTTCAGCACTTTCTAGGCAACGTTGTTTTTGATTTTGATTTGATGACTTTATTTGATTGAAACCAAAATTCAGCACTTGGCTGTTCCATACAAGGTGGCACATAAACTCATGGCTAATCAACTATAACCTACATGTAACCTCCAAAAGTTTGTTTTGCAACATGATTTAAAAATTAATTAGCACCTTGATAATTTTATTCTGGAAAACTACAAGTATGACATTTAACATAAGGCAATTACAATTGTTGCCAGTTTAAATTTTTGACACTGAACTATATCTAAATCATTTATAACACGCAGTGTTATATAAATTATAAAGAGGGCGAGAGAATTGTAACATAATGCAATTCAATGCAAGTTGTATGGGTTTGTTCATAACATAAGCATTGTAATCATAGCCGATGCAACCACTGTACTGCAATAGAACCTTTTTGATAATTTCGCATTTGATGAAATATGAATTGGTCGGAAGAGGTTAACTTTTTTGGCTTTATAGCGTTTCGTCACTATAAAATTAAGAAATAGCGTTATTCTATATTTATATTAATTGCTGTTTTACCACTGTGATTTTCAAAGACATGTCTGTCTATTTCCGTCCTTTAACACGTTAGCCTGAAGACGTGGAGTAAATATTTTGTTGAACTTTGGTTCAAGTTTTGTGGGAACTAGTGCGAGCTTAAGTTCCAAAATGAGATCGATTGGTCGATTCTTTCATGACCTTTTGGTGTAGCAAATGCATCCATCCAGCCTCAAATTTAAATTACATTCTAAATACTGCTATGCAACGCAGACTTTTGGGTGAAAATTAATAACGCATACACTTTTTCATTAGAAAAAAGGCAACCATTGACCGTGGTATTTGTGGAAAACGACAGTAATTGATTTAAAAGCTACACCGAATTTAAAAGTTGACAATAGTTTATTCTATAATTATAACAAAAGGTTTGATTACAGCAAATCAATGTTAACTAGAAATAGAATAACAAAAATTTGTTTGCTGAATAAATAAGATATTTTTCTGGTTTTCTGATTAAGTATGAATAATTATTTCTTTTCCTGATACTATGCTATACCGATACACGATAACAAATGTACATTCTTCCGTTCCTTTTTTGCATCAGTTTGGTAATGATTGATTTTCTTACAATTAAGTTCGGCAATAAAAATATTCTTTGGGACTCAATTATTTGTGTTTCCCGTGTAAGTCACTATAATTTAAGAAATAACAGACAACTAATAATACATAATTTTCAAGATTTGCACGCGGTATATTTTAGAAAACTATTTCGATGTCAAATATTTTTGGCGTCAGTATTCTATCTCTAAATAAAAATTGAATTTAACATAACTGCCAATGCAGTTCCAAACCAATACAAGGTTTGTCAAATGCATGGTTGTATTATTAAAGTAATAAGTTTTAAAATTGGACAAATATCTCAAGCATGACAAATTTTAAACACAGTCACAGCTTATTTGTATGACACGTTATCTACAAATTTGCAATAAATGAACAAACAGCATTCGCTGCAACCGTTACAGCACGATACATTATTTGTTAAAAACATATTATGAAATTTTCTAATTCTAGGTAGTATAAATTTGAGACAACGCAATATATATTCTAAAGCACAATACCATATCTTATATCTTAGGTAGATAGCTTCATATTTATTTCAAGTGCAATAGTTTCAGTACAAGTCTGTTCTCCAAACAATACACCGAAAGTTACAGCAGCATTGCTGTAACTTTAATTCTCCGGAACACTATCCGAGTGGTATCCAAATAAATAAATCACTATAAACATGAAAAAATTGATTGGTAATGTTCCTCTATGTACTAGTGAACAAATCTGCGAATCATCAGATCATAAAAGAATACATTACTTCGTTTACATTTGAAGTTCAATATCTGCCAACTGCAAACTGTGAATTATATTATATCACGCAAAAACAATTCTCTAAAAATAAAATACAGTGATTTTGTAGCATAATTGAAGTTGACCACAAGATTTTCTCACAATGAGACAACAGACTGTAAAGATTTATATTTTATTGGTCAGATGGTGCAATATTTTAGGCTGTGTGCCGTTTTGTTGGAATCACAAAAAGAATTGCATTTCAGTTGTCTCGAGTAGAATATCTAAAGTTAAATGGTACAGTTCAATTCTAATATGCTTTTTATACGACATTTATTTATGGGGTCGTGTTATCTACGGTTTCTTCTGGGACGAGAACTTCTTCACCACCAAAAGGATTTTCGATTACACATTTTGTCTCTTGATGGGTTGTGCAATGATATACAACAATTTCGTTCAATTCATAATGGAAATGGACCATAACATATTTCCATCCCTCATTAATTCATCAAATATGTACGCAATGAATTTCAGAGGTAATGTACATAATTTTAAATTTCGAGAGTAATCAAACGAATTCTTAAAATTAGCCTAATGAAGCACACATTTGACGGGCCGGATTTTTAAAAATAAATAATAATTGTTTTCTTTATACGAATGTTTCATCCTAGACAAGTATTATCTAAAGGGCAAGTTGAAGGAAACACCAGTGTATGAAAAATTTGGAATTGTTCTGATGATAAGTATGGTAGTTTATCCACCGATATTGGTTCTTTTCAGTCTCATTAGACCTAATATGATTCCATTTATTACATCCCTTCTTCCTTTGAAATACACATCGTCCTGGTATTTTCTTCTGCCATCATTTTTCTTGTGGCTGTACCTCAGTTATACGTTTTTGGGACTGACGTGCTTTCATAGCCATATCGGATTAAGCACTGTGATGATTCTCTTAGAAATGGGAAACGAACTGAGGTAATATCAAAGACAATTAATTGATTTTGTCTTTCTATTTGTGATTAAAATAATTCTCAAAAGATCGTATGATTCTAAAATATTTTTGTACTAAATATTAATCTAATTTGTCACAATTATTAACAAAATATTTAACCGCAGAACGACAAATTCAATTAAAACTGTCGTACTAAATTTAAACTAATTACAATTTTATTAAGCAATGAATTTATATAATAAATAAATAATAATTTAATATTTCTGTAAATAATATCAATAGGTACAACCGCAAAATGTATAAAACTGAGAATTCGTGTCGGAATCCGAGAAATTTTCACATCCACGTTCAAACCCTCGTCATATTATTAAAAATGGGAAACGAAGCTTATAAATTAATGATAATGGCAGGGCATTTCATGAGCAAGCGAATTGTGTTTCTAGCCACTTTCATTTGCATTTCAATGTTTAACACACTAGAGACGAATGTAATAATATTAAATGGCATGATTGGACTATTAGCACTATTCATAAATGTTGCAATACTTTACATTTGCTCCTTGCCTTACCATTTGTCTAAAAGTTGGATAAAGGGAGCTAATGTGTATGCTTTGAATAAAGGCGACAAATTATTTCAAAAGAGAATTGCTGCCTACAGACCCACAGGACTCACACTTGGAGGATTTTATGTAGCAAAGAAATCGGGTGTTACTAAATATTTGTATTCCGTAAGCAGAGGCACAATCAGGATGCTTTTAACTCTAAAATAGGCCATCGCAAAACACACTTTTTCCAACATTTGGGGAGAGGTTGGGCATGTATAATTAGTTAATTGTATTTAGTTATTAATAGTGTCACCTCATGTAAGCCCGAATCTTGTATTTTGGCATGATGGCAAGACACTTAAATAAAGTTGAAATTGAAATTGAATTGTGCTCCTAATGTCTGCTGCACAGTACATCCTTGCTTGCCAGAACATAAAATACCGCGAATTTCAAGTTTACGTATTACACCCGTCAATTAACTGTCATGTGAATTGCAGTTATCTTCAATAATTAACGACGCCCAGTATTGTAATTGAAAACCGTCAATGCTAGACGACTTACATAGTTGTATGCTTAAAGATAATTGTTTCAAACTTGAACAAAACCAAATTTTGTTTTTACTGTACAAACTGTTTTCTGCTACTATGATTAGCGTATTGCAGGTATTAGAAGCTTCCCCTTCTATTACTAGTCTCCCTCTAATAGTAGCCTCACCTGAAAGGCAATTCGGCTTATTAAAAGCTTCCTTCAATTAGAAGCCTCACAAAAAACTTAATATCAGAACCGTTGGAGTAGGAAGTAAATTCTACATGGGCTGCTGGGTTTTGGGTTGTTGTGGGATTCTTGGGCATTAAAAAAAATTTGTGTTTCATTTTGCTGTAAAGTGCAAAATTGTGTTAAAATGATCAATATTTAACCAAATTGAGGCCCGCTTTTGTTAACATGATCAATTTTTTAATGTAATATTTTCAAAATAATTATTAATTATTAAGTAATAAATTATTAAGTAATAAATTTATTAAAAAGAACATAACAATTAGTTTTATTGATTATACTTCGAATTTCTTCGAGTTAGTTTGAATTTCCTTAAATATACATTGTAGGAAAAACCAAAAACCCAAAAAGAAAAAAAACCAATCAAAAACCAAAAAACCATAAAGGGTTATGATTTTTCTTATAAAACAGAAGAGGTTTTGGTTTCCTTTAGGTCACAAGGCAGTGTTACTAGTCACTTCGTTACTTCCTTGTACCGTTGAAAATGGTATTCCAGGTATATAACAAAAATTCGTGCTTGCAACAGATGCAGATCAGGGAAGACATTAACGAAAACAAAATTTTGTTGAATGTAGAAAGAAAAAAGTTTCTTTGCTACTCGGAATATGTATCAATTATTGCGGTTTCTGACACCTGCTTTGATAGAGAGGAAAGCATTTTACATGTTGGTTGTATAAGATAGTGTAGCACTAGCACTTTTAGTAGAAGCGGAAGCTTATTTGTAGGGGTTCTCTCTGTAGGCCCATCTGTCGCAGCAATTATACCTCGTTGACAACTTGACTTTATTTGTTAAAAATTATTGTCAATTTAGTTGACAAAAAAATTGATAACCAGCAAGTTTAAAACAAAAATGGACAGCTAAATTCATTACAACGCTGCATTAAACAAATAACAATTTGGACATTCTCCCTCTAATTTATTACATCCATTTTGCAATGATTTATTTCACTTGGAATTTTGTTCTGTGTGAAAATATATTAATTGTGGCTTTGTGTCATTTTGGATTAGCATATGTCAGTCACTATACTTAAAGTAATACTACACACCTCACTTAATAATACATTTGTACCATAAATGATAGTTGAAGATTTTGAAATATTACACATGATTTTTTTATATAACCTCCTCGAAATAACATTTTATGTCCCAGTGAACACTAAATATGTCTTAATAAAAATGGTATTTAACTTAATTGCTGTAAATACGCTTTCAAAAGAGAAACTGTTGAGGCAAACCTATGCGTGTATTATTATCTTAAAAGAAATAGCAGACCTATTAATGCATTTGTGCCCTGAATAATAATTGAAGGTTTCGAAAAATATACCTGCCCTTTTTTAGAAAATCTTCTCAATATCAAATATTTTTGGGCGCACGTAAACTATCTCCAAATAATAATGGTATACTATTACATAATTGCTCCCAATCGGCTTTCAAAGCAGGTCTTTTTTTGCCAACGAATAATTTTTGTATCATTAATGTAATTGTTTTTATGTTTGAACAAATGTCTCGATCGTGACACATTTTAAACACAGACACCTAGTTCTTTATCAATTGGCAATAATAGAACGAACATCATTTCTGCTCTCGGCAATTCTTTCCCCATAACCGGAGCAACAAAACATTTTTGTACAAATATAGTGTGTTAATTATTAGGAAAAATCAATTTCACCCAAACGCAATATTATACCTACTGTCTTAAAACACGAAATAATTATAGAACCCATTAGTGGATATTATTTTATTTTACACACTTGAGGTTAAATACATTGGAATTATATTCTGTAGAAGCAATTCACTAAAAACAAAACCCATTGATTTTGTCTCACTATTAAAATTAACTACAATGAGAGAACAAAATGTAAAGATTTACCGTTTATTGATTGGGTGGTGCAATTTCTTAGGTTGTTTGCCGTTCTGTTGGAATTACGAAAAGAATTGCATTTCAGTTATCACGAGTAGAAAATCTAAAATCAAATGGTATAGTTCAATTTTAATGTGCTTTCTATACGACATTTATTTATGGGGTCGCGTTATTTACGGTTACTTCTGGGACGAGAACTTTGTAGACCCCAAAAGGGTAGTCTCCTATGCAGTTTGTGTCATGTTCGGTTGTGGATCACTATGTCTTAACTTTGTCCAATTCTTAATGGAAATGGATCATCAACTATATCCATCACTCATTAATTCAACAAATATTTGCGCAATAAATTTCAGAGGTAACATTGTTTTAAATTTATAAAAATGAGGTATATAAATAAATAAAGTTCCTACAAAAAGTTTAGAAACTAGACCATACAACTCTGATCAGCCTTTTTTCCAAATTTGCAACCTATAATAATTTTTTTTGGATGTTCCATCTTAGACAAGTATTGGTTGAAGAAAAGGTTGAAGGAGACACCGCTGTATGAAAAACTTGGAATTGCTCTGATGATAATGATGGTAGTGTATCCACTGGTAGCAGCTCCTTCCAGTCTCATTAGACCCAGTGGGTATGTATTTGCTACATCCCTTCTTCCTTTGGAATACACATCATCCTGGTATTTCCTTCTGCCTTCGTTTTTCTCGTTCCTGTACATCACCTATATGGGTTTTGGAGTAATGTTCTTTCATTGCCATATCGGATTAAGCACAGTCATGATTTTCTCTGAAATGGTAAACGAACTGAGGTAATGTCAACAGCAAATAATTTATTTTTCCTTTCCATTTGTCATTAAATACTTATGAACATACGGAATGACTTAATCACAAAATGTCAAAATAATTCACAAAATCATTAATCTAAGAATAATTAATTGGATTAAAATTGTTGTTAATATTCTGATTACAAGTTTCTTATTACATCAATTTAATAATATAATTGTGTTTATATTATTATATAGGTATAATAGAAAAACGTATAAAACTGAGAAATCGTGTCGAAATCCAGAAAATGCTCACATCCATCTTCAAACTTTTACCATATTATTAAAAATGGGGAACGACGCTTATAAATTAATTTTAATGGGTACTCATTTCGTTTTCAAGCGAATTGTTTTTCTAGCCACTTTCATTTGCATTGCTAAGTTTAACATACTAGAGAAGAAGATCATAATATTATCTTGTTTGTATGGTCTACTAATACTATTTTTAAATGTTGCAATTCTTCACATCAACTCTAAGCCCTATCATTTATTAAAAACTTTCGTAAAGAGTGCCAAAATATATGCTTTTAATAAAGGCGACAAATTATTTCAAAAGAGAATTGCTGCCTACAGACCAATAGGAATCACGTTTGGTGGATTTTATGTAGCAAAGAAAAAGGGTGTTATTAAACATTTGTATTCCGTAAGCAGAGGCACAATCAGCATGCTTTTAACTCTAACGTAAATGAATGATAATTATGGGGGACCAATCGAATTGTAAATGGTTGGTAAATTACTATTAATTCATTGATATCTTTACTGTTTATTTTATATTTTCTAACGTAATTAAAAGTTCTGTCGAAAAGCCAGTTCTAGTTTTAACAAATAATTGCGCTGATAATATTATTTTAAAAACTAGAAATGTTACTAATGCATTTTTGTCATACTACTTAACACGTCGTTCCAAATAATATTGTTATGTTATTATTTCAAAGTATAGTCATTGCAGGGTTATTAGAGACTTTTGCATGATTTCCGGAGAAACGATCTATGTAGCTCTTTCGTCTCAGAATGATATTCTAGATAGAGCTCGTCATTACAACGTGTGTATACTGATGGAATAAATAACTCACATTTATCATACAACATAATTTGAAAAACGCCATTTATTTATTACATCTGAAATGTTAAACGAGCAATTTAAAGATATTATCAAAAGCGTATACCTGTAATACGGCATTGTAATAAAGCGTAAAAATAGTAGCATCTATAATTTTTAAAATTGTACGTTTGTAATCTAGTAAAGGCAACATTTTGCTTTTTTTCCATATTTTTCATTTTCACAGACACATTTTACATAATAGATTTTATATGCCGGGCGTGGTTTCAATAAATTGATTCGCAAAATATATACGTAAACCATTTTCAATCCAACATACCATACCCAATGGTTTATTAAGAAGCGGAGCTACTTTGTAGGATGACCAAAGCTGTCCGTCCGTCCTTCTCCTTCACAATTCATGAACGGATTGAGATATTTTGGCCAAATTTGGTACATGCACTAGTGATGACCTATGTCAAAGAGGTCAATCGGTCAACTCCTTCATGACATTTGACCTATTAGAGTAACTACTGTGCTAATGCAGAGTTGAATAGTCAATGCAGTCTGAACAGTGCTATTAGCATTTTAATTTCGTTTAAAAGCAAAATCCGCCAACTTTTGAATTTTAAAACCGTCAATTATGAAATATTTAAAAACTTGACATTTAATGATTTTAAATACACGCAGACAGAGTAGTTACATTTCCAACACATTTTATGTCACAATTATTCTCACCGTGTCATACTTCACAGCACAATGTCTCACAATTTACTCCGCTACTTGTTTGGGCCGTTACAAATGCTTTATTTTATGTAACAAAAATATTTTTGCTAAGCTGTTGCACACTTGAACAAATACATAATTTAGTGCGCTATTGAAATGAAATGTTAGTATCTGTTAATCCGGTAATAGATATTACAATATATTATTACTGTAGCTATTAGTGATTTCCTTGAAAGCGAGGAAAGTCATGCTAGAGATATATGAATTTTTAAAAAGTTCGTCGGAATTAAAGGTAGACAGACAATCGCACATTATTTTAAATCTACTTTACGTATGCGATAAAATATATCCTTATTGACTCTGTCATTTAGGTTTCGCTTGTGTGTCCCCGAACCTAAACTTATAGAAAACATTTAAATCTAAAAGCACTCTTCTGCCTGAAATAATTATTTGTGATATATTTTGAGGGTTTTGAAGAGTTGTTCATTGCTGTATATTTCTCAGAAAATAACGCTTTGCATCACAAATGTAATTGATACTTTCATTTTGCTAGCATGTAATCTATTGCTGAATAATTTTTTTGCATGTATGGTAAAAAGTATTTATTTCTAAAATTGATTATGGTATTTATCATAATTACTGCCGAGGAGATTTTGGAATATAAATTTCAAATTTTGTTTCGCTTGCTGAGATTCCATAATATTGTATTCATTTCGAACCCAATAACATAACCTGGTAACTAATCTGGTTGATAAATGGATAAGGCTGAACCCAGCATGCACAAATAGGACACAAAAATAAAATACGGGGTTGTTGAAGCTAACCGACCATTGATTTCTGGCAATATAATCTGTCAGCGTATATTGTCTTATGACAATATAGTAAATTTGTAAATGATATAGGCTTGACAAAATAATTTGTTAATCAATGTTATGGCATTAACTTGTTTTTTTATATTTAGACAAACGTTTGAATCCAAATTTTAAACATATGTGTTTAAAATTTGGATGGACACGTTTGTTATAATAGCTTAAAGCTTAGGTTACTATTTGTCATAGATTCTGCAGGAGTCACGATGCGCAAGCGACATTTGTGCACTCTCAATACACCAATGCAAAAGAAGCGACAAATTATTTGTTAGAAAAATTAAATGTACACCATGGATTAGTGTCATAGATTTAAACAGTCATTAATAGGTAACGGCTAGAAAAAGACACGATATAGAATATCATTTTAGAGTGTGTACAATATTACTAATTCAAAAATACGAGTAGTGATTTGAAGATAAACAACTGAAAATTTTCAAGTATGCACAATTCACTGTAAATACAATCAAACCATGTAAAATACTGATCATTTTGGCCAATTGTTATAGTTCACCACAACTTTTGTTGCAATGAGGGAACAAACTGTAAAGATTTATAGTTTATTGATCGGATGGTGTAATTTTATAGGTTGTGCGCCGTTCTTTTGGAATTCCGAAAAGAATTGCATTTCAGTTGTCTCTAGTAGAAAATCTAAAATCAAATGGTACAGTTCAATTCTAATGTGCTTTCTATACGACATCTATTTATGGGGTCGTGTTATCTACGGTTACTTCTGGGACGAGAACTTCTATGACCCCGAAAGAGTAATAAAATACACATTTTGTCTCATGTTGGGTTGTGGATTCCTATGTATTAATTTCGCACAATTCTTAATGGAAAGGAACAGTCAATTATTTACTTCCCTCGTCAATTCAACCAATATATGCGCCATAAATTTCAGAGGTAACATTGTTTTAAATTTTGGTAGTATGCAAATGATTTATAAAAACGCGTATATATAAATAAGGCGCAAATAAATCAGCGTGGGTTTGGTTTTCAAATTTACAATGTCTAATAATAAAAATTCTATGCAAAAATGTTCCATCTTAGAAAAGCATTGGCTAAAGGACCACCTTAAGGAGAGACCGGGGTATGAAAAGTTCGGTATTGTTTTGATGATAATGATGGTAGTGTATCCACCGATATTGGCTCCTGTCAGCCTCATTAGACCCGATGCGTATTTATTTGTTACATCCCTTCTTCCTTTGGAATACACGTCATCCAAATATTTTCTCCTGCCTTCGTTTTTCTGGTTTCTGTACCTCGTTTACATGGCGTTGGGAGTAATGTTCTTTCATGTCCATATCGGCCTAAGCACTGTGATGATTTTCTCCGAAATGGGAAACGAATTGAGGTAATGTGATCCGCAAGTCATAATTTTTTTGATTTTTGTAGTTAAAAAATGCTCAAAGATGAATTAAGCTTAAAATATTTTGTGTCAAAATAATTAACAAAATAATCAAGAACAGAATCACGAAATAAATTAAAAAATTCATACTAATTATGGATTTTATTATTCTATTAAGTTATTAAAATCATAATGTATAATATTATAATAGGTACAACCGGAAAAAGTATAAAACTGAGAATTCGTGTCGGAGTCCGGGAAATGTTCACTTGCAGTTTCAAACTCTCGCCATATTACTAAAAATGGGAAACGAAGCTTATAAATTAATTATAATGGGAGGGCATTTTATATGCAAGCGAATTGTGTTTCTAGCCACTTTCATTTGCATTGCCAAGTTCAACAAACTGGAGAAGAAGTTTATAATAATATGTGGATTGTTTGGTTTGCTAATACTCTTCATAAACGTTGCAATCCTTCACATTTGCTCCTTGCCTTACCATCTGTTTAAAAGTTTCATAAACGGTGCCAAAATATATGCTTTGAAAAAACGCAACAAATTATTTCGAAAGAGAATTGTGGCCTACAGACCCACGGGACTCACACTTGGAGGATTTTATGTAGCAAATAAAAAGGGTGTTATTAAATACTTGTATTCCGTTAGCAGAGGCACAATCAGCATGCTTTTAACTCTAAAGTAAATGAACCGTACTATGGGGGAACAATAAAATTGTAACGGTCACTAATAGTTTGTTGGTTTCTTTTTCTTCTTAATATACACTACACTATATTATACATTAAGGTTCGGTTAGTGGTAATGTGGCACTTTTATGACCTAATCGGTGATATCTCTGGACTGGAAAGTAGAATCGAAAATTCAAGAGTGTCATATTGTAGCCAACGATTTACTCTATGATAAAGCACTCTTTTATTTTATCCATAAAATGTCAACTGTAGAAAAATATCATGTTCCAGTACTGGAGTTCTGGTTCACCACGTTTAGGAAGCGGCAAAGTTACAAAAATTAATTATCAAAAATGATATTAGTTTGTGCTAACAATCGCAAAGAACGCTCGTTTTGGCGAGCAACGCACAAAGAGATAATACACGTGCTGAAATATATAACAACTTCCTAACTGAAGGTTGAACTCAGTTCAGTACCTTTGCACAGGGATCCGAAGCCAGTTGGCTTTTTAGTTTTATAGGTTTTGGTGAAACTCTTAAAATATCATACATAATAGTTCTGACTCTCTCAAAATTTATTTTAATTGTCAAAAGTATGGATGAAATGTTTCATAAGACCTAGCGATGACGAATACAAAAAAAGGCCGAGCATCAATTGTGCTCTCAGACGACTTTTGTACTTTCGCAACTTTTGTACAAAAGACAAATAATATCATATATTTACATAATATGGGTACTACTTTAACTGCTAAACTGTTCATGTCAAAATACACATTTAAGAAAACTTGTCATTTACAATGTCAAGATGGATCTGATAGCACTCAGCGCATTGATTCGCCCATACCCATATTTGTTGTTTGGGTAAACATTGTCAGAAATTCCGTCGCAATTTTCCCCGGTCGAAACTAAATTTCTATCAGCGCTGTTCTGCAAAATACTGACGACAGTATCGTAACTTGCGTTCGGCAGACGGGATTTGATGAGACCGACCAGTCCTGCAACGTGTGGACAAGCCATGGAAGTCCCTGACATCGTTGCATAAGCGGTGTCAGAGGAATGTCCAGCAGATCTAACGGTGGAGCCTGGAGCTGTGATTTCGGGTTTCAGTGCACCCCAGACACTTGGTCCGCGAGAGCTGTAGGACGCAATGGCCTCTGTATTCGTCGTTGCCCCAACACCAATGACCCTCGCCCTGGAGTCACCTGGATAGCCTGAAGTTCTGCAAGTGCCGCCATTGTTTCCCAGGGAGGTCACTGGAATGATACCTGCAACGTGCCAAGCACGGATTCCATCGTCGTACAGATCACGCCCACCGGCTCCGCCCCACGAATTACTGTAATGATAATATTTATATGGACACTATAGTAAAAGTTAGCAGTTAAAAGGCAATTGGAAATGACATAATAATTTTTTACCTGACGATGTGTGGAATGTGGTTACAATTGGGATTCGCTCCATTCCAATTGGTTGGACAAGCCATAAACTGCATACATTTCATCAGGTGTGCCGATGCCCCAGCGCCAGAATCACTCAGACCTTTGCACGAAATCCACTTGGCCCCAGGAGCAACCCCAATTCCCAATCTGACAAGGAAATATTTTTTAAATTAAATATCAATTAAATATAAACATTCAATTTTTCTTGGTTACAACTTGTTAAGAGATGAATCATGCCACTTACGCTCCTGCCGCCGTTCCAGTGCAATGTGTGCCGTGACCGTGACCGTCCACTGGAAATTGTGAGTTGGTGATTGGATTGTACCAAGAGTGGTCTCCACCGCGGTAATTGTGGCGAAT
>JABASD010004673.1:0-14642 GCA_019776165.1 Pogonognathellus flavescens
TACTGTATGACTTTTTTGTAGTGAGAAATGAGAAAAGTTAAAATAAATAAACAACTTGGTTGTGCCACTTTTTGTTCGACCCAGTCGTAAAAGTAGGGAACTAAGACTTTACAGACAGTAGGTATATAATTTTCGCAGAGAATTTTCGAGTCCATAAATTATTTCGATGTGTGTTTTCTATATTTGTATGGTATGTATTGCTTTTCCAGTCCAGAACAGACGGCTAATTCATTTCTTGCCAAAAGTGTAAAACATTACTATGCCAATGCAAACTGGCAGCTGTATTGGCAAAAGGGCAACCTAATACTAAACACACACACAGATACGTTGATGATCACAAAACTGCAGGCTGTCTATGGTGTGGAACCAAATGGTCTGAGATTCTATTAAAACATACACCATGCCATACCTATATATAATATAATAGAAAGCCTTGCAATTTCGTGAAACCTAATCCTGGTGGTAGTAGTGCTGTAATCCGAGATTGTCATTAGGAACATACAGGAGCTAATGAAATGATATACAGGACTTCTATTTCACAACCACTATCTCATTTTATCAATATATAAACTTTAACTCTTTTTTCCCATACAACATTTCTTCAGTAAGTAGAATTTCTCTATAAGCTTCTCCAGAAAAAGTTTTGCTGAAGAGTATTATAGTGTATGAGATAAACTACCTACATCATTACCACATAACATTACCATTCCTTACAGGCATCCTCCTATCTCTTATGCTATTATGGTCTCTACTTCGAAAGTTATCGTATCAGTACAGTAAGTAGAAGAATCCTATCAGTAATATCCTTCCTTTGCACTAAGTACATATAAGTCTATGTGACGAAATAAGTATTCGAGTGCTTCTGTGATGTGTGTTGGAGGAAAATATCTGTGTGGAATACTTAATGCATCCGAATACGAGTCTTACGTATTTATTTTCTAGTTTAATAATGAAACCATTTCTCTGCTATTAGCATTACATGTACATACTATATATTACAGAGTACAGTAGTAGTAGTATGTAATTGAGTAACACAAGAGATTCAATGTACATATGGTTTTACCACATTATATTAAATCCTTTGGTCTTTTTCCACACAAACAGGTCGTTCTTTTGCTTATTGCGGTGTAGTGTGATGGCATGGTGGTACATTGTACAAATAGCGTGGATAATACACTTTACTTTTAGCAAGACAACCCGCAAAGCGCAATGTACCACTCGCCAGAAACACAATACCTCAATTCCTCTGGCCAGAAAATTGTGTTTTATGTGTGTGTCAAGCATCTACTTATACACAGTCAATTCCATCCAGACAAGAGATGTGCTGAGTAAACGAAATAAGATGAGTACTATCACATTACACTGCAACAACTCTATTTAATACTTCATTGTATACTCTGTATAAATATTTAGCACACAAATACGCGCATTATCCATTAAAGGTATTTACTGGGCATATTAAAGCTGTATGCAGTCTTCTACTCTGTGCTGCTAATGTTATTTAGTATGTAGGACGACGGAAGTATAATAGGAAAAGCGTTTTTTCCATTGTATGGGCAAAATAGTAAACATGGAGGAAGATACTAAACCTGGAGAACCTTTTTGCTTTTATCATTGGTTGTTGTGGATGGTGGTGGTTGTATCGTATCGCATGTCTGTAAATACAATGAGATTATTATTGTAATGCGAACATCTCGATGAAATTGAACAGGAGCTAACAAACTTTATGTGAAGCTATTCTGATAATCTCCTCTGCTGGAATGATTCGTAAAATAGTTATTGTTAAGTAATACTCACATAATGGGATTTTACTAGTGTAGATCTTGTTTTCCTCATAATATCAGCATCAGACGCTCGCTCAGGTCAACTTCATGCATTGCATTATTCCGTTGATACTGCATCATCATTCTAGTCCGTTATACAATAGTTGTGCACAAAAATAAAATTGCTGTAGTAAAAGCTTGTAGAAAAGTAGGGTTGAAGTCAAGACAGGAAATCGTCACAGACAGAATAGAATTTCCATATTTTATGTTTATACTTAACACTATAAGTACATATATAGCAACTGACACTGAGTTCTTATGTGAGGCTGTTTGTGAATATGATGATATGTAGTTTTATGAAAGAGAACAGAATTTATTACCTACTTCTATTTTGTTGCCTCCTTTTAAAGGGTACCATTCATATCCAGAAGATGTATACTGAAATAATGAATGATTTTATTGCATTCTGCAAGATATTTACTTTAAAATATGAGCGTATAAAGTCCAACCACATAGATACAGGTCCAACAATGTAAAGGAGGAATTTTGTATAATAATAGTTCGTCAAGATTGGAATCATAATTGTTTTTATGATTACTTTTAAGGAGATTCGTCTTAATAAATTATTTATTGAGTATTGGGTTTCACACTTTAATGTAACGGTTATTTATATGGAAAGTAAGATGATATTACATTACACATTAATATCCTTTTTATATCATGATGTTACGTGTTAGAATTTATAGAACGAGTTAGAAAATGATTTTATATACATAATATATACATTGGTTCAAACAATTGTTACTTTACAACAGTTTTACGCAAAGAAAATATTGGCCCATATGGAAAGACTGCGGTGTTTATTACGTTCTCTGTATAAAGTTCGCAATAAACAACTGAGACTGAGACTGGGACTGTATGCAAAAATTCAGATTTTGGTTATGACCACCATCACCGTAATTGCTAATGAAATGAGTTAGAAAAACTATGGTTTATGTATTTTAAACTAAACTATTACATCTTCAAGGGCGTATCTATATATGGGTTCACCCACCGGGCCTGAGCTCACCCATATACCGGAAAAAAGGAATTGTTTGAGAAAAATTTGCTGGTTTTTTTGTCTCTCAGCCCCCAAGCTGCTCGAGCCCCCATTTGGGAATACTGGATATGCCATTGTGTCTCATACCAGTAATAAAATTGTAAGTTTTTGTCAAAAATACAGAAAAACTGCTGTAGAAATGAGATTTCCATTGCGTTTATTACAGGGGCACTGTGTACAATGCAAGTGAAACCTTGTAACAATATCAATGTGCCGGGAAATTATGACAAGATGCCAACTCAGTGTGCAAATTGTTTGCCAAGTCAAAATAAGAAGTGTCAAGTTGATTTAGTTGAGCTTTGATTTTATAAGATTAAATGTGTCTGGTCTGGTGTACTCTGGACTGAAATATTTAAAGTAGGTCATAAGCTATTAAAAATTAACTAAGTTTCGGGGTTCCGTTTTTTGGTAGCTCATTTTGACAGCAGTTTGTTAGGAATGTAGATTTTGTCTGAAACTTATACCTAAAAATTATTCAGTATTTACGTTTACGTTTTTAGGCCTTAGGTTTAATTAGCAAGTTCACTAATAGTTTCTGTGTCTGTTGACTGTTGCGGCTTCTGGTATCAGGGGAAGCAGTAAAGGAGTACATGTATTTATTTGTTTGTTTGAAAGAAATTGGCAGTCAGAATGAATTTTTTGGATGGCATCTCGAAATTAAGTTTTGAGACCAAAGAGTTCCATTCAGAAAACTTTTCTGTTGATGAATTTATTCAAAGAAAAAGACACAGTGTCCCTTTGGATGTTCTTAGAGATGACTTGGGGTCACACCTTAAATTCTTACGCTCATCTTTGATTGAGCTGATTAATCAAGACTATGGACAGTTTGTTAATCTTTCTTCAAATCTGGTTGGACTCGATGGACGGATTCAAAACATTGTTGGACCTTTACAGAGAGGACAAAATGATTTGCAAGTACGATTTTATCGACTGTAATAGAATTTGTATGTACTCATGTGGTTAATTTTAAAACACTAATTAATATGTTATTAATTGTTTTACTTAGAGCATGTATGACACACTCAGTACCAACCTGGCATCATTAAAACAAGAAATCGATAAAGGGCGTGCTATTAGGGATGCCAAAGCTCAACTTCAATACCTCAGAATGGCAAATACTGCTTTAGAATCGTCAGAAAAATATTTGAAGAAAGTTCCTGTTGAAATTCAAACAAACGTGGACTTCAACCTACTTAAAGTTGCTTGCGACGAAATTGCTGAAACGAAATTCTTGATTGGAAAGCTAAACGAGTCATATCTTAAAGGGCAACTTTTCACAGTAAGTTTAAGTCTAGAAACAGTTTGATATTATTTTACTTGCAAAATTCTGTATAACATTAACATATTTCTTTTTCTTTTAGCGCTGGGAAGTTCTGCGAGACACAATTCTTAGTAAACTTAACGATCTTCTTCAAATATATGCGAATTCAGATGTTACCATACAGTCTAGTGTTATTATAGACTTAAAATCAGAGTCTGAGTCTGAACTAATGGTGAAATCCCTCCTGTACATGTATTCAGAACTGGAATGTGAAAACATAGCAGAAGAAATCTTTGTACTTAAAATCTTAAAGCCGAAATGCGAAACGATTCTTTCACGAAAAGGGAATATAAATGCCTTACTGGATGAAATGGAATCATTTGTAAATCATTCATCTGTAGTGAAAGTCAGTAGAAGAATAGAAGAGTTTCCTTGGATGACCAAATATGATTTCATTGTCAGAGGAGTGTTTTCTCACGTGATGAATATATTTGCCAAAAATTTTCCGCATATTTGGTCTGCAGCTAGTCCGGATTCATTTCATGCTAATTGGAAACGGTGCGAGGGATTCATTGACGTTATAGAAGCTGGAATGCCTTCCTTAGATCACCTAGAAGCCTTTCGCTCCTCTGAAATATACAAAAGTTTTATATCTAAATGGCAGTTTTTGGTCTATTTTCAATTAAGGTACCGAATTCTCACCAAAATGCGACTTTAACTGTATTAATTCTTCTTAAACACTATCATGGTTTCTAGATACGACTTAAATAACAATTGTAATAATAAATGTGTTATTTCGTTTATTATAGATTTCATAGTTTGGCAATAGAATTGGAGTCAGCCCTAGCGTCACTGTCGTCACCGTGTTCTACAAGCGATTTCAAGCTGGATGCTACCCGTGTTTTGATTAAAGTTTTAAATCAGGTCAGTATTTTGAATCTAACACCTAATAATAATAATAATTTGAACGAATGGCTTAAAAAAATACCTACCTATATATTTTAATTGAAAGTCTGATTTTTCAAACTTTGTATTTATTTAGAGCTGGGACAAAGAAAAAATTTTTATAACGCAAATCTCGGGTCGATTCTTGAAAGCAAGTGCCTTATTTATTTCCCGGTACATCCATGAAGTCAAGACAGAAGTAGCGTTTAAGAAAGAAGCACATCTCAATTTACTGATAAACACCTACTGTGATCTTAATATTGCCGAATTAGTTGTTCGCCAAATTCTAGCACAAAAAATGGCCGAACTATCAAATATATTTAGCACTTTTGCGAATGGTGTTCCGGATTCAACATCTCTGCCTAGTCCTGCTTTACAGTTCTTCTCTGATTTCCCTTGGGATGAAACAAGAAATGCTATAGAAAATCGCCTAATTGATATAACTGTAGGCCAAAGTGCATCTAGTATTACCTCAGTGACAGAGGTTCCTCGATTGTTTCGCAGAACTAATCGAGATGTTCCAACGAAACATGGAGATTACGTCGATGGTATTTTACAGCCAATAGTGTCTCTTCGGAATGACATGAAAAGTTCATTTCAAGGAGAATTATGGGAGAAGGTCGGTGCTAAAATTGGATTACAAGTAACAACTCGGTAATAAATCTTAAATTACCACCTTCATTAATGTTAAATCAAATTGATTCAGATTGTTAATTTTTATTTTCATCTTGCGTTTGCAGGTACATGGTACAAGTGCAAGAGGTCCTTACTTCTGTTCAAAGAATGGAAGAAAGTTTAAAGCGTCTAAAAAAAGTGAAAGGACAAAACCAAAACATTTCTTCCAATTCTAGTGCAGGTGATACGAAGATGTTGTCCGATGACGACAAAATCAGGCTACAGATTCAGATCGACGTAGAACATTTTGCAAAAGAGGTACATAACAGTTATGATGTTTACTACATAATTCTAAATATTATTGAATAGTTTGAAAATATGAAATTATTGTTAATTTGTGAATATTTCTTTTGTTTTCTTACAGATGAGTGACGTTTGTAGTAATGTAGACACTAATAATATCAAAAGTTTATTTGCCAAGATGAATGTGAAATTATAAAATTTGTTTTATCTAATACAGCCATTATTAAAAAATCACCTTGATTTACGTTTTTATGAACATCAATCAAAAAAGCACTTTGTTCAATATTGTTATTGGTTAAATCATAGCTAAAACAATGAATAATTATTAGACAAGGACACAAATAAATTTAATCGAGAATAATTTTATTACGTGTAAGAAAAGCACGAGACTCGAGACTTCACTTACATTTTTATAAAGTTCATTAACATCATTTCATCATACATAAAGTTTGGCTTGAGAATTGTATTATATAAGTACAGTTTCTAATTAACATCTGAATAAAAATTGAATCGATTTCATAGAACGATATCTAAAGATGTTTGAAACGCATTAAAAGTAATTGAAAATAGTTTTAAAGAACGTTATTCTGAATCTGACGCTGCAGATGAGTCAGATTTAGAAGATGACGAAGAGCCAGAATCCGATTGCTTTCCACGACCTTTAGAACTTCCTTTAGCACTACCATCGTCTGAAGAATCTCCGTCACTCACGATAGGCTTTGCTTTAGATGCGAGAGTTATAGGAATTTTCCCTAAAAATATCAATTTTTTAATTAAACACAATGTAAATAAATTGACTTCGGTGCATGCAATCTTATGAACTTAAGGTGAAATATATTATATCTAAGGACGCACGTTTCTCTTTGTCAGAATCAGAGTCGTTATCAGAATCCGTGTCTACTGAGTTTGATGGAGCTGCTTTTTTCTGAGAATCTTTCGGTTCGACTTCAATGTCAGACCTGAGGTCCTCTTCTTCATCGTCTTCACGATCAGACTTCTCGTCTTCTGACTTTTCCTCTTCTTCCTCTTCTTCTTGCATCGGTTCCAATTCTTTCTCTCGGTTTCTTTGGAACTTAAAGTCAGATGTTGCAAGAGGTACATGCTTTACACAAAGCTTAGTATTCAGCTGTTGATGAGGTCCTCGAGTACGTCTCTTATTTAAACGAACTCTGCAAAGAAAAAATAATGCAAATTAAAAAAAAAATACAATTAAATAAATAACATCGACCACAGAATATTGCAACAATAAAAATGAGCAGATGTCAGTTTTATAAAAAAATTATTTTGTAAATTACTATTTATTACCTTGTCTCTAATTCATTGTAAAAGACTCCCTCGTCACGAATAACAAAAAAGTAATTTTCTTCGTAACCTTTTGTAGCTTTACTTTTAACATTCCAGTTATATTCTCTTGCCATTCTGTACTCGTATATTTCTTCCTCTTCATATTCTTTACCAGCCTCTTGATCAGTTTTTCTTTTGTTCAGTGTTTCTTCACTGGGTAAAAAGTAGGCGACGAATTGCTCACCGCTCTCGTCCATCACACCTCTGTATAAAAAATTAATGTTTATTTGTGCTCACATTTTTAGTACTATATTTACATTTTGAAAAATTATTAACTTGGTCTTGTTCAGATTTTAGAAATACGCATTTCATTTAGGGTCGAGTAAATATTGATTGGGCATGTGCTAAAGGAAACGAATGTTTAAGATAACCGAATTCAAGGAAAAATGAATATCATTACTGAAACTCAACTTCTCAAACTTTAGATTCAATATATTTTCAACATTTCGTTTCAACTTCAGTCTGTCTACAATCGTAATATTCAAACAACTTCAAATTCGCCTTAGTATCATCATCTTAATCTCACTTTACAACAATAACTATCTGTGTTGAACGGTATGGAGTCGAAATAACGTTAAGTAATCATAATAATAATTCTATATCACAAATTACAAATAGGATTGAAGAATAATATATATACCGAATCATAGCTTGAGACATTTCCTCTAACTGAGCAGGAATAGGGCGACCAACTGGGGCAGGATCTGAATCGAAAATGACCTGGAAGTTATCAAGATAGAATTCATCATTTAGAATGATACAGATTAAACAGAATAATGTAGTTTGACTAAATATAACTTTTATATTAAACCTACCTGAGCACAAGGGTATTTCCACAATTGATAATCTGGAAATACTGGTAAAATTTCGACTGGAACCACACCTGGTTTTGAAAAGTGGGATTCGATTGGCTCCACCGCGTCTTGAAACGTTTTTTCAATATTTCTGATTTGTGAATCACGATCCATATAGTGCATTTCTTCTTTGAAAGATTTCTTAATTGAATATCCAACTTTAGCTTCCACTTTGTCAATAGTCTGGGGCTGGAAACGAGTTTGTTCAGTAGAAATATATTCGGTACGTCGCAACCAAGACACACTTTTGGCATGATGCCGACTTCGCTTTTGATTTTTCTGTGGCAATAGGTCATCTTCCAGCAAACGTTCATCTTTTGGATCTAAATGTGGTGATTGATTATTTGCAGGCAAATTGTATGCATTTGGAATAACCAATTCAACGTCCACTCCAAGATCCGGTTCAGTTAACACTTCGTATACATAGTTTTTTTCTAGAGATGTTGTAGAATATGTGACGAATCGGCTACTTCCAAATGGGTAGGCGATGAATTTGGGGTCAAACGGAAGGTCCGGAAGCGTGTTACAGTACTTAACACGGGACACCAAATCAGATCTAATAATTTTCATACAATTTGAAAATGAATTAATGTATTGACTTGATACATAATGCCTACAATGATACTTGATGAATTGACCTTGATTGTCCCAATCAACAATACAACTTACAAACAATAAGCCTTGTAATAATTATTCGTTTAAAACGGATAATTGTAAATTAATAAAAACTCTATTATAATTTGTCCATAACATTAAATACCTCCTTTCAGTAGTTCCCCCCAAAGGACGTGGTATTCTTTTGTCCGGGGTATTGTTTTGAACAGTTGGAGTAGGTGGCATCTTGACACTTCACTTGTGGCCAATCTTGTTCACCGATTTACAAAACGTTTTTAAATGCAGTAACCCCCTACAATGGGGAATAATTAGTTGCAATCCCTGATTCGGATTTGATAGTAAATATACTTCAAAATTGTATTTAAAATTCAACAATTATTTACTCAGAACAAATCACAAACAACACCTCTGCTTTGTCGGATCAGATTGATTGAACATCGCGGGGCTTGCTGCGTGAAACCTTGCCTGCTCTAATAAAGCCAAGCTCATTTTCGATGAGAATTTTTTGGCATGCAATATTATTCCTAGTGAGTTATTATTAGCTCAATGTCAGTGTAATTAAAATGTAAAAATTTCTTTTTTGACTTCTTTTCCCAATACTCCCTTTTTCTGAAATCTTTTTCTAGGGGATCAAGCCTGATGAGTCTATACATAGATACGCCCTTCTGCTATGTATAATTTTATTATTATAATTTCATTCTAACACGGGTTATAATAATTAATTTCATAATTATGTGATAATTTTTTTATTATACACATTTTATATATTATTTACATTTTCATGAAATTAGAAATTCTTTTATGTTATCTATTGTCCGTCTGAATAGGATAGGTACTCACTGAATCACTGTATTATTTATTTGCATTTAAAACGTTCAATTTATAAATATAAATGTTCAATCAGGCCAGTCATTTTTATCTGTGGAATCAGTTTTCTGATCTGCAATTCACACGGAAGAAAATATATGCTTTTAAATAACTTGCAAATTGTGGATGTATCCATAAAGAAAATTAATTAAAGCCAAGGGTGTATTTCAGGCCGCAATCCATTTCCAAATCTTAATTACGCCCTCAGTTAAAAGTTAAAACATAATAAAACATTATATAAATAAAGTATCTTGATTTACCTTCATTGTCTATTTTAATTGCAGTCTGAAGTGTGGCTTTTCGGTAAAGTTGCGTCACATCGGTAGATAAATTATCCTCTCTATTTTTAGTGGATCTAGCTAATCCAGCAGCTCTTCTTTGAGCAATCTGCATTAACGCATCAATTATAAATCACAAAATTAAATTAAGACTAACATTAAGATTTCTAATAATTGTCCTTTTATTTGCGTGGAAATTAAGTCACGGTCACACAGATTTTCTTTTTTTTTACCTCTGCTATAGTGTCATAGATCTCTGGGTAATCTTCAATAGCGTCATGAAAATCGTGTTTCTCTAGACGGTAAACATCACAAAAATTTGTTGCAATTATAGATGCAACTCGACGTTCATCAGTTATGAGAGCCATTTCGCCAAAAAAGTCTCCGTCCTGAAGACGACTGATTACTTTTCCACTGGGGGATAATACAGACACAGCACCATGTTCTAGGAAATACATTGCGTCGCCAATTGTGTTCGCACTGATAATCTCATCCATAGGAAGGTAAACCTTTCATTACAATAGTTTATTATTAATTGATTAGAAAATTTAAAACTAAAACTGTTAAAAAAATTAACAATTAAATATTTAAAAATATATGTATGTGTACTATAGTCATTATGAAAAGTGGTTACATACTTCGAATTTTAATTTGGAAACAATTCCGTATAAAATCTTTCGTGGCAAATCTTTAAACATAGGAACTTCCTCCACTAGTTGACGACAGTTACACAATTGTAGTTCTTCACGTAACACGTCAGAGACACTTTCCAAAATAACTTGTTCATTGAAGAAATTTCGACGATATCGTTGCTCGTAATAAAGAACCACTCGGTTTTGTAAATCTTTTGGAATTTGCTTGAATCTCATATATTCCATCACCTTAAATCATTTAAAAATTATTTTTCACGTCCAACTATTTACTTTAATTTAAAAAATGTTTAACGAATAAAAATTTAGTGCTAGAGAAATTAAGGTATTATATATTTTAGTACAAAGTAAATATAGGTAGCTTAGTAGGTTGACTCATTTAGTAGTTTCGTTTCTTTAAATAGAAACGAATTATTTTGATTATTATTCGTAAATAGATCGGCCAGAAAATATTTTTAAATGAATTAGTAATTATTTCTCCACTTTATAATATCATAATAATTGATAATACTGAATAATATTTTCTTTCTTTAATCTACTAAATGTTACTTTAAATAAGGTCAACGTGTGTTAGTGTGTAAATAGTTTACCTGGTATTTGGTATATCCTGCTGGGTCGAATAATTTTAATTAATTAAAAGAAATTGTGAAAAATTGCAGTAAAATTAAAATTCAATTTCGGTTTTAAAAACATAAACACTCACTATAGTCAGTTGAAATATTGCTATTTCTGTTTACAAATAAAAAAATAAAAATGCAACTATCCTAATATTCTTAAAAACCTATCCCTTTCTCATCATAGGTACTTATACAATTATTTTATACCTACTAAAAATCTTATCATCATTACCTGATTCAAAACTTCAGCATATTTCTTTTCAGAAACATCCACATTCAATAAAATGCTTGTGACATTTCCCATGAAAAGAGCAAAGCACAGAGCTCCTAAAAGTACACTGACGATCGTGCAGGCAATATCTTCTATTTCTTTTGGTACTTCGTTGCCGTACCCTAAACAAACCTAAATAAATTTTACAGATACATCATGAAAATTTAAATACTGTTCTTTAACTGACTGACAATAAAAAATAACTAAGTACTAACAGTAAGTTAGTGTACTATAGTTATATACTCGTAAAGTTTTTAAAATGTAACCATATTTGACACAGCTCGAAGGACGCAATTGATATATTTGACTGAAACATCTTCTTCCCACAAATTCATTCTAGTGACCCAGCTCATGTTTTTCTTTTCATTTAAAGCTGACGGATTGGCCAAGTCTGTGACCAGATAATGTATGCAAGCCACCCAGTGGATTGTAAGTACAATTAAGACCATCAAATTATTTATTCTGATGTAGAGATTGTGTATCTTGCAAGCCTAGACAAAATTAATATAGAAATAATTTTTCATTTTTTTGCCAGTACCTAGAATTCCGTTTTCCGTCTATTTTTAAATTAATGTAGAATACCTCTTCGATGTGTGTGAGATATCGAATTACTCGGACCAGGCGGAAAATCTTTAATAATTCTAACAATCTGAGATATTTAAAATATAATTCTTCTTCGGCTGTAATTGTGCGTTGAGCATGAACAGCCACGTAGATGTAATCGTAAGGAATACTCGAAAGTAAATCAATCAAAAACCAAGTTCTTATGTAGTGTCTACATTTTGGAAGAAAATTATTTCGCCATTCAAATCTTGATAGTGAATTTTAAAAATTAACTGATTTTTTAAAATTAAGTTAATGTTCAACTCGACAATGCATGCATATACCTTGCCACTAAAGCGTAATCCAAAATTATTGTATCACTTTTCTTGTCAACATATCCTGTCCGCAGATTGACGAAAATATCAATAAAGAAAATAATGCTTGCAATTCCTTGAGCTAATATATTATTATGTTCGTGCAAAATGTCTTTGTAAAAAGTGACAAGAATAGGCTGCCCAATTAAGGTCAATATTAAAAGAAGTATCACCAGAATATCCCAGTACCATCTGCAGCAAAACAAAGAATAATAAAAGAAATATTTCAAGATTAAAGCATTTCTGCATCATAGCGAAGTATTTTTATATTTAATTTCAAGGACGTTCCGAGAGGGAGGCATTGGGGGCACGTGCATCCTCCAAAACGAAAAAATGCGGGTTATTTGTGGTCAAAAACCGAAAATAACCGCTGTTTTTGTGTTTTGTGCTGTTGCGCCCCCGAAATCTACTTTATTAGGACGTGCCCCCTAAAGCCAAACCTGGGTACGCCCTTGTATTATGTTTTTACATTGTAAAATAGTGTGCCTACATGAAAATACTGTTTGGATGAATAACCCAAGGAAAGGAAGATAACTGTCGGGCACGTTCTTGGTAAACCCCGTATTTACTTCTGAAGCATGGTCCATGAATTCGGGCATTGGTTGATACTAAGAAAATTTTTCGAAGGTTCTTCACACACTCGCATTTGAAGAAACCATCAAAAAATTCGTCCGGTGCTATTATTTCGTTATTGTTTGCATGTTTTAATTTTTCTCTTTTCCTCTTTTCTTCATCCTCTTCTTGATCTAAGATTAGTGTGGATTTTGATGACTCATTCGACCTTCTAACTTTCTGTAGCAATAATTAAAACAAAAATGGATTAATTAATCATCTGTTTTAGAGGTGATACTAATTAACCTATTATAGATGTAGGGAAGTTAGTAGACATAATTTTTTTAATTCACGAACATCAGGAAAATCTATAACAGGATTAATTTCTTCGCCTGGAATATATGCTTCATCTCGGAAAAATTCATGTTGAGCGTATTCTTCATTGTCTAACAAAAATCAACATTTTCTAAGATCGAAATTAATAATTCCGAGTAATACTCTAATGCCCGGAATTTTTCCGTATCATTAAAAGAATTATAAATTGACTTACCCATTACGAAATTCAAAATCGTTGAGTCTTCTGAGTGGCAAATAATCAAAATGAGCATCTACGTTCTACCAAGTTCTATATATTTTATCTATAAAATCATAACATAGCCTAGTCTAGTATGTTAAAGTATTACATTTTTCATTGATTATTGACGAACTAAAGGTGAATTACTATAGAAATGTTTATTTAGAGGGAAGACTAATTTTCATTTTTACTATTTATGAGAAATCCGATTTACTATGCATTCCAATTAATTGGAATGACTTGATTGGAACATTTGAACATTATTATTTTAGCGAAGACGAAAATAACGCGTACTCCGTGAACATTATTATGTTCCAATCTTCACAAAATAGGTATTATTCTTACATTTAGTAAAAAATAGACTTACACAACCATCCAGCAAGTTTACTTGAAATAAAAATGCATTTTGTTAAAATTAATTTGAAATTAATTAATTATTTTGAAATTATTGTTCAATAATTCCACTTCATGGAAAAGCTGTCATAATTTCTGATGCATGTTTTCATTGATATATATAATGCGACTCATATTTCAATCGGCCCAATTCATTTTCCGTGTGGTATCATCTTTTAAAGTACCTTTACAATTCAAGTTCATTTTCAACCATATCCAGTGTATGCAAGGGCGTACCCAGGATTTCTATTTGGTGGGGGCACACAATAAATTTATTTTTTAGACATTTTTTGCCTTTTTCCCGGAATTTGGGGTGTGGGTGGCACATGCCCCCAGTGTCTCCTTCTCGGTACCTCCTTGAGTGTAAATGTATATCTTGTAAATGCAGCATGTGGACACGTTTTGTGTATCAGTAATTAATTTCCTAAGAAAATAACTTTGTGGTTTCTTGTGTGCTAACCACTAGTTCTCTTTACAAAGACAAAAGTAGACTATGGCCATTGGCCAGTATTGTTGACGTACGTATTTGCGTAGACCATTTGTTTAAACCCCTATTTAACAAAAATATTGCACACACAAATCAAGAGCGTATCTTTATCCGGCCACTAGGGACTAGTGTCTCCACCACAATTTAAAACAAAGGGGTTATTTACTTATTTACGGCCTACCCCTGCAAATAAGCCCTTTTGCGCCCTGTGCCCCCCAGGTCGTTAATGCCCCCCCC
>JABASD010004674.1:0-14640 GCA_019776165.1 Pogonognathellus flavescens
ATGATTCGAATATTTAGCATACGAAATTTCATCCCCGTCTGTGGAAAAAAGCATTTTGTGGGGCGCTATCTCGTAGGCACATCGACTTATTTTGCAGCATTATGTATTCTGAATTCATCATTAGCAAAAGCACGCGTTTTTTAAATAGCTTTTTTCACAATAACTTAATTTTTAAACGATGTACACAAAAAACCCATCACACATTTTTTAATTTAATACTGAATATCTACAAGACAAAAGCATCCTATTAAAATCTACTCCAAAAACAGTGCAAAAGCCACAGCACGAATACATTGATATTTCTTCTCCTGTTTACAAAACCAACTTTTGCATGTGTTTTAGCTTTTTGAAATCAATTACAGTTTTTAGATATTTTAATACATTTTTACTTGTCATATATGTCACATACCAAAACTTAAATGCTACCTAAATTAACTCGTAAATAAAATCTTACCATATCACCTTCGGCCAAAATTTCTCAACTGTGACTTTGGTTAGCTTAAACTTAAACACTTTTTATTCCTTTCTAATGGTATGTACTTATTATAATATTTATACTTCTCTGAAATTGGTTTTGAACTTGAAAGATATGCATTAAGTAGCTCGTTGAAACTCATTTAAGATCATCACGATCATCCATTCATCGTTTGATCTATTTATAATTTATAATGATGGGTTTTATGGATGGTTATATACAATGGTTATGAGGAGGAATTTATGATAATGATTCTCATTGCTGGACGCATGATACTGTGACTGTGAGTTCATTGTAAGATAATGAACAGACTCTTGTGTATATAATAAGATCGATAGAATATACAACAAACATTAACCCTAGAGTAATATCAATTGACCTCATTTTTTACATGTAATAAAATGTGAGTTAATCATCATGAAACCTACGAAAGCAATGACCTTGTGCCTAAATACAACATTTAAAACCCAGAATATGCCTACCTAGCAATATTTGTGACATTGTGCGATTATGCAACTGCTAAAGTGTGATTCATAATATAAAATCAGAGCAATAAATCAGCATGCATATTCCGACTCCGTTCGGACGCTTAAAATAACGCAGGAGACTTTACATTTTACTGTTTATTTTTATTGTCAAAGGTTTTAATAATCCCATTTTGAAGAAAGGTATTAACGATTGAAAATTTACCTATACTTTAATGCGTTCTTGCTTATCATGCTTTATTACACGTCAGATGAATATGATAAGTCAAAGTATTAAGTTATATTGCTGCATACTATGTTTATGCTTACACATCAATATTATTGTAACAGTTATTTTCTGTATTTTGTCACATTCTTTGAGCCATTTATCGCTAAATATTTTAAAATTAAATTAAATTTTATTGTGAATCATTCATCTATAGTAATATAGACTTGTCATTTATTTTTATATTCAATTGTAACAACCAATAAGTAGAGTTCATTTGTTATTACATTTTAATGTCAGACAACATAATATTTGATTTTAGGTTGATAGCTGTCTCTTTTGACGAAATATTCCAGTGCGGATATATTTGACGAGTTTGTATACATGATTCAATTGGTGTTTAATTTTGACTAAGATTACAAACTCCATCATTTGTCGTATAATATATTAGTTTATATTTTGCTTAATTACGAACACCTAGAATGTTGGAAGAGCTGCTTCAGGAGCTGGAGTAGTCGGTTCAGCACCATCTCCATTCGGTGAACAGTAACACATGCAAACCATTCCTGTAACTCCATCGGTAGTGGCAGCCGGCTTTGTACATCCATTTGTATTTTTAGCACATTTTTTAGCACAAGCATCAAGAACAGCATTGTCGTTATCGAATAATAAAGCAGGTGTAGGATTATACTCTGTTTTCATTATTAGATTGCAAACCTTTGGGACTCCAGTCTGAAATATTCAAGAATAAATATAATAGAAAGTATGCCAACCCTAAATGATTTTTACCAACCCTAAATAATATTTACCAACCCTAAATATTCTTTACCAAAGCTAAATATTCTTTACCAACCCTAGATACCCCTTATAAAAGCAAAACATTCTTTACCAATGGCAAATATTATATTCTAGCAACGATAAATATAGGCTTTAATCTCTTAGCTATTATTGTTCATTCATTCTTATCATTCTAGCTGGGGTCAAACGGAAAATTATTAATACCTACCATCTTGCAGAAAATTTTGCAAATCTAAATATTTATTTTGTCTACTTTACTACATTATGTACTCAACTACAAGTACACACCCCAGCAATTACCTACTTCTACATATTTTCATTATTTTTCCCCCGTAGTATCATTTACAGGCCATTATGGGGGTGGCTAATCGTTTGGGGGAGCGCCCAATCGTATGGGGGGCCCAAAGTGTAAAAAATCGGTTATTTGCGGCTTTCGGCCGCAATGGCCGCAAATAACCTAATTTTTGACCAATTTGGGGAGGGAGGTGCCCGGTCAGCCTGTGACACCCCCCTAGATTCGCCCTTGATCATTTATAAAAAGTTATATTGTGTGAAAATTTACAGGGTTGCAGAAGCAGGCGCCAGTTTCGGAATCGCAGGTTCCCCCATTTCCCGGTTGGCAGAATGCAGCACAACAGTGAGGAGTGACAGCCAAGAAATTACAATGCTTGATATTAATTACTGCTGGAAGATTTGTAATCTGAAAAGAGAAATTAAATTGCACATTATAAGACTGGAGACATTTTAACGATAATATTTAAAATGCTGCATTTATTTAAATAATTTATTTAGTTGTGCTACTACTTTGAAAATGTACTTACAATTTTGTGTCCACCACTGATTCTGTCGCAAAGAATATGACTTCCAGTCTTTTCACAAATCGCGTGCGCGATTCCATTGGTAAGGTTTGCGTTAATAGCTGTGTAATGACTGACTATATTAGCTAATGCAGCAGCAGTGTACGGTAGTATTACATTGGTTACTGACGGCAAAACATTGCAGTGAAGGGTAGAGACAAAAGAAAACAAGACAAACAGAACTATTTTCCCCATTTTTGATATTTAAATTTAAATTTGTGAAGTGCAAAAATTAAGATGTGCAGGATGAGGGAACTTCCAAGCAACTGATTTGTAAATGCACCTGGTCATAAATATGATCTGAAGCCTACAAAGATAAATAATTATTTTTATATCACAAACTGTGGTAATCAAATAATATTTAATGACTATACATACTATATATTTAACTTTAAATGTCGAACGAGCATTTTTTTCCGCAACTAATGTAAGAAGATAAAAACTTAATGTGTAAAGGAATAACTGATTATGTATTTAGGTAATACTGTTACAACATCACATCTGCCGGCCCTATATCCCTGCGTTGGATACCAAGCTACATAATATTGTATTATATCTTGGCAAATAAAATTTACCCACAATCAATGTGATATTATTTGTTCACAAGTTCATGGGTTCATACTTCTTAAGTAGCGTAAGCTATTTTAAAATGATTGTGTGTACGTCTGTCTGTCCGTCACCTCATTAGCTGTTAACATTATTCGTGCGGACTTTTCATTCGTCATCTCTGGCTGGCAACAAAGTCCAGTTTAAAAATGGAGTCAATCGGAGACATTCAATATTTTGTAACGAAAGTTACTTTACAGGAACTCTGTCTGTCTGGTATCATGTAATTTGACATCTTGCGACGAATGAACTTATTTCGTTTAATGTGTGTCAAAACAGATAACAACAACAATTGACGACTCATTTGACAACAACAGTTAGCATACGAGTTGATGAAAAACTAAATGTTTATTAAGAATGACACAACAGGGGTTTTTCGCGGATCCAGTGGGCATGCATATCCAAGCATTAGTATACATGGTTAAATGGTATTAATGGTTGGATATACAATCCCTCTGGAACCGCGAAAATTCTCTTTTGGGTCATTCCTAAACCCATAGTTTATATTCAGTCGACCACAGTAAACAACTGTTAGCTAACATAAGTGTGTTTCTTTATTACATCCATTTTGGAATGGATTATTTTAAATACAAAGTTTCAGCACAAGTCTGTGTTGTTCAAAATAACACATCCAAAATTACTACGGTTTGCAAAAGATAATTACAGCAAAATAAACCCTTCAAAGCTGTAATAAAGTAGCCCTAGAATGCAATATTATTCATTAAGTTACTAAATGATTGTCGAATAAGTTAGCAACAGAATAACTATTCTTACTATATATATAAATTTAAGAACGTCAATTCTCATTTCTCAAAATATTTAAACCATAGCGGTCATCTTCAAATTTCAAGTTTGGCAGTTTTCAATTTTAAGCAAAAATATAATTCACTTAGCAGTATTTAAAATGCAGTGTATTGCTGAGGCTTTGTGAACACAGTGGTTATTCTAAAAGGTCAAATGTCATGATAGAATTGACATATTGACCCCATTTTTTAAAGGAACCTTTGTTGTGACCCTGAGATCACGTGTGAGAAGGTTGAACGATTTGTGTTGATCCGTTCGTGAGTTATAGTGGTCACTGACGGACATACAGACAGAGGAAGACATCATTCTTATAAAGTAGCTTGCGCTACTTAAAAATTAAAACAACAGTATTGCTGTTACTATACTCCAAGAATATTCTTCTGCCTTTGATCTTGAACTTCATCAAATGAATGCTGCACAATAAGTGGCTCATAAACTGCTGGAGGTTCAAGTTTAAACCATTCATTTTTTGATCTATTGATCTTTTTGATGTTCTCACAGGCACATGGTATGTGGCGTAATTTGACAGAAGTTGGATAGGATAATTAGGATAGTTATTATTTAGTATGTACAGATACGGGATTTACGAAATCATATTATGTAACAAGTATTTACTTAACCGGGCTATCAACCTGCGTCAATTAGGTATATGCTTATCCTTATATGTTATAAGAAATGATTACAGAAAACGAAACATGACGAATGTGAATAAACGCGATCGTGAATAGATACAAATGTCGTAAAAGTCAAATTAAGAGAATTTTTTATTTAGTTAAATCATCACATGTTGGATAAGAAATAGAACGCACTTTGAATATGATAATATGAATAATAGTATGAATGTTGTATAAACCAAAGTTGTCTCGGCAAGCATAAATTGCATCTCTCCTTACATGTTATGAATATCTCCAATTTCCAAACTAAATTAATGAAGCAAAATTATCCCCCCAATTCCTCCCATTCTAACATTGGGATTTGTGGAATTGGAGGACATAATTTTGTTTCATCAATTTTGTTTGGAAATTGGTGATATTCCTAACATTTAATGAAAAATGAAATGGAATACTGTTGTCGAGACAACATAGGTTCAAACAGATAGTTCGAGCAGACTGATGGCGAGTCAAACCAACAGCAAGAAAATTGTTTGGACTTTAATGCGATTCAGAATTAAATTATATAAATATATTCTCAGTATTCTCATTTTAAAGAATTAAAAATTACATTTAAATTAGACACAGACAGATCATATCAGACTTATTGCAGTAATGTCTGCAAACAAAATAGCAAATAGAAGCTCATTAAAGAAATGAGATTATTTAATCAGCGGCACACGACAATTAACTTTTATGTGGTGATGCCGCAATTTGTATTCCCGTATATTTGAATCAGTTATGAATCTTGTAATTTAATTTAAACAAAGTTTAAAATTCAGTTTTATTTAACGAAGTCTTCCAATCATAATAATAAGTGCATAATTAAACATTATCATATCACTATTTATAAGATCTCTTATTGCTTGTTATTATCACTACAATAATAACGTGCTATTGACTGAACCTGGTGACTTAATTCTTTAATTCTGAATCAGATCAAAAACATTTCAATTAATTTTTTAGCTAAATAATTTTGGGACATACATATACAAATATATCGTGTCACTGTTTATGAAGACTTTCACAATGCCTATTTAAATCAAGGTTTGTTGTGAATTTCCGTTCACAAATTAAACACTCAATAAGTGAATATGAAAATGCCCTTAGGTGTGCAATTTCAATGTTCTATTACAACCAAAGCTATTTCCACAGATAGAACACGTGTACATCTTATGTCATATGTTACAAAATGTTGAGCACAGTGGAACCGGGTATTAAAAAGTTTTAAACAATTGCTGCATGGGTATCTTTTCAAAAGAGAGTTAAAGGAATTAGTTAAGTGGCCATATCCACTTCGGGAGACCAGTTCTTAGTTCTGATTTGGTTGTGACAATCAAGTTTTTTCATTTCATTTCAAGAGTTACATGTTTCCCTTGATTCAGAAAAAGGGGGTTATTTGCGGCGGCAAATAATTTCTTTTTGTATGATTTTACGGTGGTACATCCCTCGTCTCCCTATGCCTCAGTTATAAAATTTCGCGCACCAACAGAAATCCTAGCTACGCCTTTGATCATAAAGTCAATTTAATAGATGTATTTGGCGATGAAACTATTATTAAAATAGTCTACAATGTTTATTTTAAGTGTAAAAAGATATATGTTTATCCAATTGATGCATTTGTAATTTAAGTTTTATATTGCCCAGGATTGAAATGCGTAAATAGAGATGTCTAAACATAGCCATTTATATTTCTTTTATCATTTGAATGTAATCGGCTTCTAATAATACTTTTAACTTTCCGAAAATTACATAAACGGGTCTTGGTCAAATAACAAAAATGAATATTGCAAACTGGACATTTGGAAATATTCAGCAATAAAACATATTCAGACTTACAATTACAACAAAATTACTACGTATAATTTTCGTGGATTCATTATATTATGAGCCTTCAAACTAGTGAACTAAAGTGGAACTAACATCCAACAAAGTGTTAGTTCAAAACGGTAAAAAGTGCAAGTTGTATCAGTAAAGCAGAACTACATCGTAAATTGTAAAAATAATTTTGATCTGGCCTGTGAAACCAAAAACCTTTTCGCCCGGTGAGCTGCATCTTTCTTATTGGCATCTTGTTCGTCCCTTTAAAATATAATTCATTATAATTTGATTGATTTGTAAAGAAAATAAATAACTGGGTCATTTTCAATTATCAATTTAAAAATGCAGCAAATGTTGAACAAATGTATGAATGATATGTAGTGTATATAAGCCTATACTTAACCAGCAATCGTTGGGAAACCAAAATGTATTAAAAATTTGTTTCTATAATAAAATGTACAATTAATACAAAAAAGTTATGAAGAGTAAATCATGAGATTGTAGATAGTTTAACTATATTTTGTTTATTTTCAACATACTCACTTAATATGTTGCATAGTCTGATTTATTGAGATACATTTTATTTTTATTTATTGTACATTTGTGGAGGTCAATTCAATATTGAAATGCAATTTATTTAAAATAAATCGCAAAAAATGAAGTCTAATTCGTAACATGCCAATGCCAATGTACTGTGTTATAGATATATATATTGTACCAATAGTACTGCTTATTTATGAAAAGAATGGAGCAGATACAGACAAATGCAGACAACCCAGTGACATAATATGCAAAAAATAATAAATTGAATGAATATGAATAGGAGTTCGATGTGTAATACAATCGAAGGTGTAAGTCGTCTTATTGAAAACAGTTAGTGGTCGTCCTTTAAGACGGCGATTTCTCCCTGGTTAATCACGGCATCAGAAGTTAGTGTGGCTTTGGTGTTGACAGCATTATTATAAGTTGAATTCTCCAAAAATTCATCAACAGCGGTAAACCAGGTCCACCGTGGTTGAGTAGTTAATAATTCAAGACTGGGAAAAGAAAACACTTCCTCCAATGCCAGAGGTACATCCCCCACCATATTTACCCACCTCTCGTATTCGCTCATCGTCAGTTCCTTCTTGCTTAGCATAAAAGCAGAAGCAACATCGACATAGTCACTTCCGGGCCAAAGTTGTTCCAAATCAGTCATGTCTTTAACATGTGCGGACCAGTTCCAAATGAGTGAAGTGAGGCCATGGTGTTTTGTTAAATAGTCGTGTGTTATTTTGTACAACTTGGCACTTCCGTCCACTCCAGGACGTCCACTCCATATAAATTCTTTTACATCAATAGTTGAAAGAATATCCAAGATTGGGACAACTCCTGCAGAATGTAGTTTTCGTAAATACGGAGCAATTTTGTCCAGTTCATTTTTCCAAACTGTGTTAAGGCCGCCGCCGTCTTTAATCAAATCAGCCCACCTTCTCTCGGCATCATCTTTGTCAGTTGTGTCAGTAAAATTATTGACCGTCATAAGTGGGTTCCCATCAAACCATTCAAGTCGTACCAAATGGCCATTATTCCAGTCAGAGATGACTTCCTCAATAAATCCAGCCCATTGTATTTCATTAATCTCACAAGAAATATACATCGGCATTTGTCTACTGATTATCCCCGGAGAGACTCCGGCAATCTTCCGAATTGTGTCAACCCCTTCAGTTCTTATTCCACCAACATGATACACATATAACCCCGAAATTATTTTGGAGTCTGCCATTCCATGAAAGTAGTTTAGAACAGTTGACTTTGTAGACCGGATCTTCAGAGGAGTCGATTTTCCCTGTTGTATATTAAATAAGTATAAATAATCAATATTAATAATATGTTTTTCATTCATTTCTCAATTTAAATCTTACATAATGATTTAGCCTTTTTATATGTTTGCTTTACATTGTCGTCCTTTAAGACGTCAATTTCTCCCTGGTTAATCACGGAATCAAAAGTCAAAGTAGCTTTGGTGTTGACAGCATTATTGTAAGTTGTATTCTCCAAAGATTCATCAACAGCGGTAAACCAGGTCCATCGCGGTTGAGTAGTTAATAATTCAAGACTGGGAAAACTGTACGTTTCTTCCATTGCCAGAGGTATGTCACCTACAAGATTTATCCATCTCTCATATTCGCTCATTGTCAGTTCCTTCTTGCTTAACATAAAAGCAGAAGCGACGTCAACATAGTCACTTCCGGGCCAAAGTTGTTCGAAATCAGTCATGTCTTTAACATGTACAGACCAGTTCCAAATGAGCGAGGTGAGGCCGTGGTGTTTTGTTAAATAGTCGTGTGTTATTTGGTACAACTTTGCACTTCCCTCCACTCCAGGACGTCCACTCCATATAAATGTTTTAACATCTATAGTTGAAAGAATATCTAAGATTGGGACAACTCCTGCTGATTGTAGTTTGCGTAAATACGGAGCAATTTTGTCCAGTTCATTTTTCCAAACTTTGTTTAGTTCGCCACCGTCTTTAATCAAATCGGCCCACCTTCGATCGGCATCATCTTTGTCGGTTGTGTCAGTAAAACTATTGACCGTCATTAGCGGGTTCCCATCGAACCACTCCAGTCGTACCAAATGGCCATCGTTCCAGTCATAGATGATTTCCTCAATAAACGCAGTCCATTTTGCCTTATCGCTCTCACCAGAAATATGCATTGGCATTTGTCTGCTGATTATTCCCGGAGAGACTCCTGCAATCTTTCGAATTGTCCGAACCCCTTCAGTACTTCTTCCACCAACATGATATACATATAACCCCGAAATTATTTTGGAGTCTGACATTCCATGCAAGTAGTTTATAACATTTGGCTTTGTAGACCGGATCTTCCGAGGAGTGGATGTTCCCTGTTGGTGTAATAAATAATAGATAGTCAGTGTTAACAATAATTTGTTTTACATATTTCTCAAATTATTTAAATCTAAAATAACGATTTATAGTCCTTCTGATATGCATGCGTTACTTTCATATAGATTTGCGCTGTGTTTGCAAATTACTCATTTTTTTATCATTAAGTAGCAGAATATGCCATTTCCAGCAACTAAATATTTTTAATTAATGTTTTCATTCTACGTAAAGCTTAGTAACTTGTCTTGATTCTTGAATGCGTTTGGGATTTAGAACCAATGTTTTAATTGTCGTCGGACAATGCATTTTTAGTTAAGCAAACCGATTTTGATGAAATTTTATTCATTTAGCTATTTTGTAAAATATATTTTGCAGTTTATGTACACATTTTTTAATTGCCAGTCATATCAGAATACTAAAGAAATCAAACCAGAGAAATTCATTAGAGTTAATTAAAATTGGTGTTATTTCCAATAGGAAAAAAATTACTACTTTCCAAAGATTTGATTTAGGGCAAATATTGTTTCAATTATTTAATTGTAGTGCTTACATGAGTACATTGACATTTGGAATGTTGGTCCTTGAAGAAATCAATGTTCCCTTTGTTAATCACTGAAGTAGAAGTCAATGTCGCTTTGGTGTTGGCAGCATCATTGTAAGTCGTATTCTCCAATGATTCGTCAACAGCGGTAAACCAGGTCCATCGCGGTTGAGTAGCTAATAATTCCAGACTGGGAAAACTGAAGGTTTCTTCCATTGCCAGAGGTTTGTTCCCCACAAGATTTGTCAATCTCTCATATTCACTCATTGACAGTTCCTTCTTGGCCAACATAAAAACAGAAATGATATCCACATAATCCCTTCCTGGCCAATATTCTTCAACCTGCGTCAAGTGATGAGCAGAAATAGACCAACTCCAAATAAGAGAAGTGAGGCCGTGGTGTTTTGTCAAGTAGTTGTGTGTTATTTGATGCAACTTGGCACCACCGTTGCATCCAGGGCGTCCTCCGTATATAACATTTTTAACATTTATAGTTGAAATAATATCTAGGATTGGGATAACTCCAGCAGATTCTAGTTTGCGTAAATACGGAACAATTTTGTCCAGTTCTTTCTTCCAAACTCCGTTTAGTTCACCACCGTCTTTAATCAAATCTGTCCAGGTTCTCTCTATTTCATCGTTGCTGCTCATGTTTTTGAAATCCTGGATGTTATAAAGTGGGTTCCCATCAAACCACTCAAGTCGTACCAAATGGCGATTGTTCCATTCCGAGATGATTTCCTCCATAAACGAAGTCCATATTGTCTCATCAGAATTAAACATTGGCATTTGTCTGCTGATTATCCCTGGAGAGACGCCTGCAATCTTTTGAATGGTCTGAATTCCTCCATTACTTTTTCCACCAACATGGTATACGTATAAACCAGAAATTATTTTGGAGTTTGGTAATCCACAGAAGTAGTTTAGAAGACTTGACTTTGTAGAAGGAGTCGATGTTCCCTGTTGGTATAATAATAAATTAGAGATAGTCAGTGTTAACAATATTTAATAAAATAAGGAAGACAACACTGAGAAGAAATAGCTTCAGATGCTGAATGCAGACGGATCAGACATCGAACATTCACTTATCTCATTCAGTTTACAATTCATTCTTCGATTGTCTTTAAGCTCAGGGTATTACAATTACGTGTTCATTTTCTATACAACGTGCTCCGACTTAAACTGTAACAATCAAGTAAAACACTAAACATAATGTAAAGTGTCTAACATCGTTCCATATTCTGGCAGATCTTCCATAGTGGCAGGAAAACAAAAAGCAATAAGCAATGTTTCTTTGCTTTTTTATCTTTTAAACCTTTCTTAATTGTTCGTCGATCTAAAATCGTCGTTTTAGGGAAAAGTAGAAAACCAAAAAAACTTTTTTCTAACTTTGGAAGCCATTCATCTCTTCAAAAAAAGTTACATTTTTCGTAAAAAATCAAACATCAGGCATTAATCAAAGTCGGAGAGGACTACTTTTGATAATACTAAGCTATAGCAGTTAATCAACATTTTAAGCTGGCAACACTAAATACCTAACCAAATTTGGAAGCACTTTATCCAAGAAAACTAACATTTCCAACGAAATTTCAAATCACGTTCAGGTGTTAGTTTCAAAGGTGGCATTCATTTTGCAGCGTAATTATAAATAAATAAATCGCAAAGTTGTCACAATGGTTTGGTGCATTGTTGGCTTTTTATTGTTTGCTATTTGTAAGACAAATAAGAAACTTACCTGGTTGATAGCATTTTGCCTTTTGAGTTCATTTATGGAATCCTGTAAACAATATTAACAATAATATTAGGATGTTTCACGACTAAAATATTAAATGTGTCATACAAAATATTTTTAACCGTATAAATTGTAAAAATGTGTTTAAATTATTGATTGCAATTATCAAGCAATAACACCGAAACGTTTCATGTTGATTGCATTCATTAAAAAAGGGCTAATGTCAATGAATATAGGTATAATTACTACGGTATTTTTATAATTTATCATAAATTATTTAATTACCTTACTGTTTTTGTTTGCATGAGATAAAATAGTAGAGTCGAGATTTAAAATTATCAAATTGTCTATTCATAACTCATTCATTGTTTTAGATTTCAACAAACGCCATTCATTATATATTATTAATGTATCTACAATACATTGACAAGCTAAACAATAAAAATGTAGCGCTCATTTTTTATACTGCTAATAGCTTGAATGGGTTCCTCATTATTCAGTAAAATTCGAAAAGCTCCTCAAACTTGAGTTTAAAAAAGCACAGTCGTTACTTGAAAAATGAATACGTCTGGAAAATATCGACTTGGTTAACACATTGACCCATCATTAAAAATTAGCGAAATCTTAACTACTCAAAGCACTTTATTTGAAATGCATACCTTATTTGCTAGAACCAATTCCCTCAGTTCTGTTATCTAAATTTTAAAATAAAGAGAAACCGTTAGTCCCTTCACAAATACCTTCAAAAGTAAAATATTTATTGATTATCAATAACTTTCAAAACTTTCTTACCATATCGCTCAATACAGTGAATCTTTCCCCTGAAAAACAAATAATTCGAAAATATTAATTTGAATTTCTACCTCAGAAATATTTTTTTTTATTCCGTAGTCATAAACATTACAGAGTACACATTGGTATGGACAAAATCAAAATTAGTTTAATTGTTGACTTCTACTATTTCCATTTTTATTCATCAGTAGATATATTTATTAAAACGAACGTTTTAAAATTTTAATAACCATCTGCACTATAAGAGAATTGCAGTGTGAATTTTTAGTGTTGGTATGGTCATGGAGTCGGCCGCCGATGCGTCGGATTGTCGTTCTGCCGATGCATCATAATCGGCCAAATAAAAGTGAACAAATGCGATTTAAATATTTTCAACTGTAAAAACTATACTTGGGTCAAGTAATTTCATAAAATAAGCAATTTGTTTGAATGTCCGTACTATAAAAAAATAGCAAAGACATACCCATAGTTTATAGTTCTGGTTGGGGGGCAAGTCCTTATAAATTTTTAATGCGATGTTAGCTTACAACTCCGCCAATAACAATTGTGAATAACAAAAAATCAAAACTCCGTCCGGTTTTCATTAATATAAGATATTTTGAACAAATTCGGTACAGGAACTATTGAGGACTACTTTTTTCTGACACCACAAAACCCGAAAACTAATTTCCCTAAAAAAACTCAACTCAAAAACTAACCATAGGGTTATGGTTAGTTTTTGTAAATTGCATTATAAGGAAAAAAAAGTTTCAAATGTAAGTACTCAAAGTACACACCGTTAAGACGTTATCAGGATCCATTGGTCTCATAGTACTAGTACCAGTGGAAATTTCTATTGGAAAAGTAGCCAAACGTGCTTGGTGATGTACAAAAATAGAAAATAAAGATAATATTTTATGGTTCAATCAATTTCATTGTTTTGCATCAACTAAAAGCTAGCACTAACTGGCGTAACATTTTTTTCGATTTTGTGATTCTAGTATAATGTCCGATTCCCCTGTCATTCTCTAAATACAACCGTACGTGATGACAACACCACAATATCTTATATGCAGTAATTTATGCAACATTCTTCGAAATGTTTTGGATTATATCCAAATTTTTCCCATTTAGAGAAATAACGTGCTTAATAATAACAGAAAATGTATTGCTGACTGCCCCCCAAATCGCAAGGCCGGGCCTAACTTTCCATGTATACTTTAATGCATATTATTAGCGTAATTGTTTAATCCTTTTATATTTAAGCGTCGTGTCTTTAAAAGCGACATCCTTTTTTCAAATATTGTAAAGGCAATTTTTTGATTGTATTCAAAGTTTATATTTAACAAATCTGTATTTAATTTGTTTTGAAAGATAATATATTTTTTTTAAATGTAACAACTATTACTCAACCTATAAAAACTAACTTTTATATATCAACCTGTTTAAGCCAAAGATTCGATTTATGCAATTGATATGCAAATTATTATACATTCACATATATTTCCACTTCCACTTATTTAAAACAATGATTATATGCGATTAAATTTTTTTCATACATGTTAAAAATGATATGACACATTAGAAAATTACATCTTATGACACTGCAGTACGTCAAATTTTATTAGGATAATATCTGATAATCTAGTTCAGAAAGAATTTAAAATGCAAATATCAGATTTCTTATAGAGCGACACTGTTTCTAATGAAAATGGCAAAATGAAAGTGTGGTATTCTGAAACATTTTCATTAATGAATAAATGAATCGGACGAATGCAATTAAAAACACCGAAAAGCAAAACAATTGCAATTGAAAATCGAAATATATTCATGTAATTCTCCAAATTAATATAGTGGGCATACAAGTTTCTAACAATGGCATTTTGGAGTAGATTTGTAAAGGTGCCGTCATAAAAAAATAATAATTAATTCAAACCTGTCTCTGCATGCCTCAATGCTCCACGTTAGTAGTAAGAAGCTAGTGAGTAGAAGATATGATTAAGAG
>JABASD010004675.1:0-14636 GCA_019776165.1 Pogonognathellus flavescens
TACACTACATTTTTAATACAGTTCAAGTGAATTCTATTTATATTTGGAAGTGGAAACCACCAAATTTGAAATTTGAAGACTACCGATAATGTTTAAATATTTTGAGAAATGAGAATTTTTAAATTTAATATATAGCATAAATAGTTATTCTGCTGCTAACTAATTTCACAACCGTTTGGTGACTAAGTTAATTTAATAATATTACAGTATTCTTGCGCTACTTTTTTACAACATGTTTGAATGGTTTATTTAATTTGAATCATATAATTAATTGAATTTGTAGTTTAACAGGGTATGTTAATGTTTGTTAGCAATTATTTATTGATTGATTGAGCCACCTACTCATGATGTTTAAATTTAAATTTTTGTTTTCTTTATATCAGTGGCCTCCGAAAGATTCGTAATTACAAGTACAATGAATGAAATTGCTTCTAAAACTTGTATCCGTTTCGTACATCGTACGAACCAAGCTAAATATGCCAACGTTGTACGTGGTGCTGGGTCTTATTCTAATGTTGGCAATCTTGGCGGCAGACAGACTTTGAATTTGTCATCACCGGGTTTTATACATAAAGGAGTTGTAGCTCACGAGTTCATTCACGCCATTGGTTTTTTCCATGAGCAATCAAGAACAGACCGGGATCGGCATGTGACAAATAATTGGAGCAATATCTCTAACGGTATTGTTATAATAATAAAATTGGTATTTGAAGATCTTAAAACTGTTGCGCTAACTATTAAATTTTGACAATGTATTTTCTGGAACTCGATACAATTTTGATAAATACCAGGCTGACAGAATCAGCGATCAAGGAATTTCTTACGACTATGGACTATGGAAGTTTTATGCATTACGGCGCTTACGATTTTGCCATCAACCGAAATGTTCGTACAATTATTACACCCCAAGGTGTAAGCATAGGACAGCGCAATGGATTAAGTGCTAACGATGCGTCCAAGATCCGAAACATGTACAAATGATAATTGCAATTAAAATTACTAGCGTATTCAAATTTTAACACTGTTATATCAAGTGCTCCGAATGCATATTTTATTTAAATCTACAATTTCAGCATAAGCTATGTATTTTACATTACTAACATTGCCATGCTTACTATATCCGTATTATACTAACTATCTTCGACCAGTTAGTAATAAAATTAACAAACCACACAGTTGTATATAAACAGTTTGTTGTGGAAACTGCATAAAGTACCTTATGAAGTGGTCAGTTTAGTTTAAACAAATGAATAAAAATGTTGCCAAATTATTTAATGCAAATGATTTTTGTTCAATTTAATAAATTCTCAATTTAATCATAATGCTATGGAAATTTTTCAAATCAAAATTCATTTTAAATTACAATTATTGTAGAAAAGCACATAATTTAGATTAAATATAATAATATATGAAGCTTATCCATAACACAAAAGGGGCACTACACATAAATAATTTTCAAAGCCGAATTATTATTATATGTTCAAGAAAAAGAGTTGAGTTTAGCGAAGACAGATACATCTGTTGGCACAACCACTACAGACACAATAGCGATAACTATTGGGACAATACTGGTTGCTGCAAGGGCATCGGAATAGTAAAGCTACGTCTGTTAGATTCCCCGCTAGAGCTAGGACACCGTCACTCACGTCTCCTTTCACTCCTGAAACTGTTCATTCACAAAATTTATAGATAGTATTGCAGGTTCCCATATTATAATATGTAAAATAATAATTTTAACTCAATACTAATTGCTTTGATTTTTTATTTACCAAGACCACTACCAACTGCATCAGCTTCCACCGTTGCTCAGAGAACAAATTAAAAGGAAGCAGGCGGCAAACGCAATTAAAGAGATGATTTTTCGGTTCATTTTGTCAGATTTAAAAAACAATTTATGTTTCAGCGGTTAATATTTTTATATGTGGATTAATTTTTTTAAGTTCTGAAGAGCGTTGTAAATTTACGTTTGTGTGTTATAAAAATCGAAACTCAGACTGCGATGATTTTTGAAAAATTGCTGTGGTATTCATACTGACACAGACATTAGGTTAAGCAGGAAGTGTTAATGTAGGTAGGTAGGTAATACAAATGTTATTACAAAATGTTTAGTTTTCAGATTAATGACATATTGCAATAATATTCCACGTAAGTAATATTAATATGTACTTAAACAATTACACACATTTCTACAAAATAAATAATTATGATCATACAACTGATGATTTGCCACTCATTACTGATAATCAGATTACGTAATAACTAACTGTCACCTATTTATTAATTGGTGATTCACCCAAAAAATTCCTACTGGAAAAACTCATTTTAAATATTTTTGTATTAATCGAGTAGTGCGGAATATTCAGGGTAGTGTAAACTACAAATAACGCGTGATTTTGATTCGAAATTTGTCTTTCAGAGGAAATATTAATTCTTGTTTTTATTTACCATTGCCAAGAATATAGTTAATAAATTGTAAATAAAAATTTAAAGCTGTATGCAGATAGGATTATAATATATATTTTTTTGTACGCACTTCAGAATTGACAAGGTTTTGGTCTGTTCTGATTAACTATATTATATGCGGATTTTAAGCATTTAGACCTAATTTATGTTTTCAAAACAATTCAGAGAATATAGAAGGAAAATTACAGCCATAAGAAAGTCCGACCAAATTAGCAACTTTAGAATACGTAAAAGAGGTATTAATATTATGTATAATTTTCAGTATTACATGATTTTATCACTTATATAATTTTTTATTGCACAAAGTTTTGCAGTGGTACATGCGACGACATTTTGCAAATGTTTACATTGCAGAAATACGATTTTTTATTTACACCAATTTTTCCCAAGTAGTGGTAAATAAGGACATATACATTTTTGAGTTTCATTGGCACTGCTGTAAAAATTTGTTTATATTAAACATTAAACATAGAATCTCGTCATTTAATTAACAGAACGTTTTGCTTGCAGTTGGCATTAGTCAGATTACTGCGGTAGATCACTATCAGTAGGTTGAAAAAATAAAAATAGTTATAATCCGTTGGTTGTTTTTGTAGAACAGATTTGTTTTTGGTGATTATTAATTGCATATCCTTGTTATCATTTCTGAGAAGTACATTCACATAATCAGTCGTATGTTGGTAGTATTTATTTTTTTATTAATTTCGGTAATCGTTTAATGTACACAGCTATGAATCACTCACATGAAAATTATTACTGTATGCGATGAATCTGATAACTAAAGGTTATTTTATAATATTTATATTACCTATCCACATATATTATAATTTACTTCATACTTCACCTATTGATCGAGTTTGTATAAAAACGAGAGATATTTTGAAAATCATTATACAGTCTGAGTTTCAATTTCTACAACACATCTACTTAAGAAAACATCATATTTACAACGTTCTTCAGGACTTACCAAAATAATCCATCCATTAAAAGCATTATACCTACTGAAAAATAAATTGTTTTTCAAATCTGAAAACATGAACGCGAAAATCATCTCTGTGATTGCATTAACCGCCTGCTTGGTCTTGATGTGTTCTCTAAGCACGGTTGACGCTGATTCAGTTGGTAGTGGTCTTGGTAAGTCAAAAATTGAATCTGTTGGCATTCATCTAAAATTATTATTTTACAATTAATACGGGAACCTACAACAATTGTAAATTGTTTAATTTGCCGTTTCAGGAGACAAAGGAGACGTAAGTGGCGGTTTCCTAGCTCTACAGGGGAATCCAACAGCCGCAAATTTATTGGTCCGATGTCCTTGCAGCAACCAGTTTTGTCCAAATGGTTTTCATTGTGTGTGCCGTGGTTGTGCCAACAAATGCGCGTGTCTTCGCATAACTGGATAAAATATGATGTATTTTCAACGCATGTAACACTAGTTCCTAATTATTGTTAGATAATGCATGCTATTTATGAATAAGGCGTTATTATGTTTAGTATAAATAACATGATTTTCTTTATTGATTGTAATTTGTATCAATTTAAGATGAATTAAATTGAATAAGCTTGTAGTACGTATCAATTAACTTGCAGTTTTTTACATATCTTCGGTATTACTATTTAGTTAGAAAACACTCACTATGTCTGCCAATCTAGTTTAACTATCGGCCATTTGATGTGTAAATTTAACGTGGTAATCAACCTATATGGATGAACCACCATATTGTTATTGGCACATATTTGGAAACCAAACATTCGATTCCTGCGTTAAATTAAATTGGCACACCTAGTAGTCCATTTTTTTTAAATATTGTGTTTGATTTTTTATAGAAGTAAAACCAAATAGCATTGATTGGGCCTTAAACTTGGAAAATGTAATGAGTTTAACAAACGATCTATAGTGGCGTAAAGTAGAAACTTTAAAAATTAACTTAAAAATAATTTTTGAAGGATAAAGCAAACTACACAATATCGTTCAATATTCAGTCTTAGAAAACTTGTTGTATTGGTACAAATAAAATTAAAGACCTATTTTATCGGTTAACTATAAGAAATTGCCTGTAAAATTAATTATTATTACATTATATTAATATTAAGTTTTTGCCAACTAGGCGTTTAAAAATTTAAAATAGAAATTTCCTATTATGTGAAACAGATATATACGGAATCTCACATCAATAAAAATTAGCAGACAGAAAATGTCCAGCCTGTCTTTCCTGCTTGCAGCTGCAACACTACAGTGTTATTTTTTCATTTTGGCAAACGGGAACTGAAAGAACAGATTGAACGGGATTCCTGTAAAAGAGCAGGGTAATAACGGCACTCTATACAATCTTGCACTACACTGATTTAAAAAAACTTAAAAACATATGCGCATACCAAGTTATGTTTACATTGCAAAAATGTTGATTAAATCAGTTTAATTCGTTTCATATGAATTATATTTTAATGCATTTGGTGTAAATCATAATTAACTCCTAGTTACCGTCTTTGTATTATCTTTCCAATGCAGTTAATGCACAGTATTTTATTCAAATTAAACGGATGGTGATATTGATACCGCAATTGGCCGACTGCTGTAATATTGCACTATTATGCTCATAATATCACCTATAATTAGTTTGGACTCATTCAACATTAAAATGTTAATCTAAATTACAAATACAAGGAATAAATTAGGTAGGGAGTCATTTTTCAATTGCCGAGTAATTTTTATTCAATAAAAATGGTAAATTACTTCCTACAGTACCTACCGTTGGAATCCAAATAAATAAACAGCAAATCCGTCAATAATCAGCATAACATCTGAGATTCAATTCCTCGAACACTTTAAATACAACAGCTAACTCCCTTACTTCCTTTGTAACCCGATAAAAATTGAGCCTATTCTACCCGAAATTTAACATAAATAATTTTGCAACATTTTAAAAACTATTGAAAACATTAAAACCGACGAAAATGAACGGAAAATTAATCCTCCTGGTTGCACTGACAGCTTTAGTCCTCGTTATTTGTTCTCTGAATTCTGTCGAAGCTGGGGGTAAGCATTTTTAAAATTATTTCTTGCTGATATATATTTTAAATTATTTGAGTATATATAGTCCTAAATTTAGCCATATATTTTAGAATAGAATTATTAGTAATACAGACGATTGAAAAATAAAAACCATATTTTTTGGGAATGAATAGTATCAACACAGAAAGGAAACATGACTGGTGGGTATAATGCTCTGTCGGACTATCCAAAAGGACGTGATGGGGGCTGGTTTGAATGTCCTTGCAGCAATCAAATTTGTCCCACCAGTTTTCGATATTGTGTCTGTGACAGATCTTGTGGTTCTAGGTGCCTCTGTCTAGCGTAAGTTGGATTACGTAGATGGTATCCGACTGAAATTAACTTTAAAAGAGGAAAATATTTAGCTTAGTATCTCATAGTTCTGGTGTGGGTTGTTAGATATTAACAATTTTTGTATGTAAGATAGGGCAGGGTTAATTTAAAAACAGTAGTAATTCAATTTGTAATAATTTGCATAAAATTATTTTTTACAATACTTTTCTCAACATGATGTTTATTTACAACTTATGTAATACTATCAGCGGCTAATACTAATTAAATCATCATAATTGTTTGTTTAAAATTGGTGTTACGGTCCTATGTTGTAACTAATTTTCAAATTTACCATATCCTAATCATAGTAGTTAATGGCAGTGGGTACTCACTTCCGTGTCACTAACTACCCCAAATTACTCATTTAATCATATTCATGGAGGTAAAATAAATGTGAAAATTGTCTCTGTTAATTTAAATCGGTCGAATTAGTTTTTATACGAAACGACGAATGCAAAGGAAATAATAAAATGTAATTCGAAAACCAATGTGCAACACCCTTTGTCGTTGTTTGTGAATTATTTAAACCAAGAAAAATAAATAAAAGTATTAAGAATTGGTCCTTACACTTACAAATCTACGTTAGGAGATTCATAATATTCTTGCAATATCTGCTTCACGTAAAAAGCCTTTTTAAAAGAAATTCCGTTTATTTATATACCTAGTAAAAATTCTATCACTCCACATAAAAACAAGGGTTATTAAATTGAATTATACACAGCCATACAACCCAGATTCGCTAGCGCCTATATGACACAGCCAAATTAAATATAAACAATATCTTTTTATGCTTCAAACAAAATTGACATGTTTCATAATATTACGAAGTCACCTAATAAAAATTTATATTTAAATTTGTAAAACAATTTAAGTAAACTAAGTAAGTATACAAGACTAAAATATTCACATAGTTTTGCAATCAGGCTTTACACAATTTTTGCTCCTCGAGTGTCAATTTAATAGCACACAGCACACGCGGTGGAGTGTGGTATTGGCATTGGCTCTTTATCTGAATAAAATCAAAATAATCTAAAACTCTTACGAGATATTGACAAGCAATTCATAACAAACTTTATAATGTGTTTATGAGTGTACATGGAAATAGTTGTGTTGTTATTAGTTTTGTTTGTGTACAAACGGTTAATTTGTATTTGCATTTGATGTATATTTTTCTCGCTATAAAGATCGTAAATTTGTAAATACGTCTGTAATTAAATCTGTTGCTCGAATCATAAAAACAGCATGTAATTCACTTTCAATGTTTGAATACCACCTGTAAAAGACAATTATTGCTTTTCTGTTGGCTACAGCAGATGCTGATGTGGAATTAATATTTGTTAAGCTATTTTGAAATCCAGTTTATTGTGTATGTATCTTAACTCGTAAAGGCTTTAAAATATTGCTCAGAATGTCAAACACAAGCATAAAGACAGATGGAAGTTGGAGTCGTTGGAGTTGGTATAAATTGTTGAGCAGGGATAATCGAAAATCATTGTGAGTTTTAGCTTTGAATAAGAATTTGAATACTACCACTGTAATCTTCCATCTGAAAATGATATTTAACTTGTTATTTTTGGCATTTATTGATTCAACCATAGCTGCTCCAAGTAAGTTTAACATATTGTGATGTTTTTAAATTTAAATTCAAAATTAAATTAATTATTTTACCTAAATATATTGCAAAATGTATTTGATTTAATATAAATAACAAAACATTGTTTTCAGTGGCAGAAAAGGAGGAGAATCCGATGCTCATCGGTGGAAATTTTGAGGGAGATATTTTGTTACCCGAGGGTCAATCTATTTCTAATTTTATGACTCGAAGTGGCTTAATTGACGGTCGATACAGATGGCCTCAGGGCAAAGTGATTTATCAATTAGATGATGCCTTCAGTAAGTACAAATTTGCGATGATAGAATCCACAAAACTATCAATCTATTTATTTAATTAGGCAGTACACAGGAGTTGATTTTGTGGGAGCTAAAATAATATTAACGTATGCCTCTTAATTTAGTACAGGAAAAATGCTTTTTAAAGATTATTTTTATTGCTTGCCAAAATCGAATTATTTTATTGCAGATGATTCCTTTTTTTGCGGAATAAAATCAAATTCATTTAATGCTGATTTACAACTTGAATAATTTTGTTCAGAAAAATGTTTGATAAATCGTCGAATAGTTCAAATAACTTAAATTATCAGTAATTTCAAAGATATTTATGCACAATGGTAATACATTTCACTGTAGGTATGACCAGAGCCAAAGCTGAACGTTTTAAGTATCCCCGTTTAGCCCATAATCAAATTTATCAACTTTATCAACTGAATTAAGGATAGTATAAAAATAAATTAATTATCTTGTACAAACCTCAGCGATTAAATTTCATTACACCAGCAAGTTAAAAAGTGGCACAATGCAATATATTTCTTTTTTAGTCTAACAAAAAATTGCAAAAGATTATTAATATCGATTAAATAGTAATTATCCTTCACGCCACTCGATAAACGGAATTATATCAAACGTTTTTGACATAATTTAGCTCATTCAGATAAAAACACTTAGTCAATAAACAGCTGTGTAAATTATATAATTTGAATCAGAATTAATCCAGTTCTTAATTTAACGTGTTTATATTGATTTACAATTATTTATAACCCTGAGCCACAATTATCCCTATGTTTAAATTCAAATTTTGTTGTTTCTTTAACAGCGGCCTCAGAAAGATCCGTAATTACAACTGCAATGAATGAAATTTCTTTGAAAACTTGTATCCGCTTCATTCAGCGTGCAAATCAAACTGATTATGTCAACGTTGTACGTGGTGCAGCAGGTACAGGATGTTATTCTGCCATTGGAAAATCCCGTGGCCGACAACCTTTGCATTTGGGAGCACCGGGTTGTATACATAAGGGAGTAGTAGCTCATGAGTTCATACACGCCATTGGGTTTTTCCATGAGCAATCAAGAACAGACCGGGATCTTTATGTGACAATTAATTGGAGCAATATTCCTGAAGGTAATATATGATAATAACACAATCGGTAATTGCAGGTCTAACAACTGTTGTGCTCACTCTATAAGTTTGAAAATCTATTGACAGAATTCCGACGCAATTTTATCAAATACGAGACTGACAGAATCAGCGACCAAGGAATTTCCTACGACTATGGAAGTCTCATGCATTACGGTGCCCATTCTTTTGCCATCGACAGAAATGTTCCTACAATCATTGCACCGCAAGGCGTAATGATAGGACAACGCAATGGATTAAGCATTAAGGATGCTTTGAAGATCCGAAATATGTACAAATGCTAAATATAATTAACATTAATAGCGTACTCAATTTTTGAAGTTATATTAATTGCGACAAATTTATATTTTAATTAAATCTACAATGTCACCATGCACTAAATATTTTATACCATGCGTACTTTCTATTATTTACTTATTTATTTATTAGCAGTAATATTACCCTCCAAATAGGTCGTTACAATATCTGGTAAATGATATCAATTACAATTACTTCGTTTAACAAACTTACAAAATTAATTCATATCATATCATACACATTAGACTCATAGTCAACACATGAATAAGCATTAGAAATAAAATTCTCAATAACTGCAGGCAGACTCAATCGCTTGTTAATGTTTACGGATCTTGCGTCAATAGATGCTTTTTTATCTGTTTACTATAAGAAAGCTTCGGTAAAATTAATTCATATTACATTAAAATAGTATTAATTTTTTGCCAAATAGGCGTTATTAAATTTAAAATAAAAATTTCATATTATGTGAAACAGATAAATACGGAGTCTCACATCAATAAGAATTAGCAGATAGAAAAGGTCCTGCCTGCCTTTCCTGCTTGCAGTTACAACACTAACATATATTTCCATTTTGGCAAACGGTAACTGAAGGAACGGAATTGAACGGGATTCCTTTAAAATAGCACGGTAATAACGGCGCTCCAATAATACAATATTATGCAATCTTGCAACAGGCTACTTTACAAAGCGTAACAAAACCATGACATGCAAAGTTATGTTTCTATTGTAAAAATGTTAATTAAATCAGTTTAAAGAAAATCAGATTTTATTGCATGTGATGGTAAACAAGAATTAATTTATATTTGTTCAGTCTTTCTAATCAGGTTTACTGCTCTGCATTTTATTCAAATTAAACTGATGGTGATGTTGATACCGCAATCAGCCGAGTCATATAATATTGTACTATTATGCGCATAATATCATCATAATTTGTTTGGATTCATTCAATATTAAAATAATAATCTAAATTACAAATACAGGGAATAAATTAGGTAGGTACCCATTTTACACCAGCACGTACCCAGGATCGAAAGTTGGTGGGTGCCAGGCATAAAATATGGCAAAATTTAGCCTGAAATGAATCAGAAACGCATTAAATTCGCGCAAAACGCGAAAAATTGTACATTTTTTTGTTCATTTGGAGCCAAATTTTATACTTTTTGCTTGTTTTTTGATAATTCCAAAAATATCTAATGCATAATACCATAATCTGGGGGGTGCTTGAGCACCCATAGCACCCCCTGGGTACGTGCCTGTTTTACACTCGCTGGACAAATACTTACTCAATACAAAATTGTAAATTACTTCATGCAGCATCTAACAGTTCAATCCTTATAAATACATTCAAAAACTGCAGATAATCATCGTAACAGCTGAGATTCAAATTCCTTGAACACTTTTTTTAAATATACCCCAACAAATTCGCCAGCTTTCTTTGCAACCTTAAAATTGAGCCTCCGCTATATGACATAAATAAATTTGAAACATTGAAAACATAAAACCGCAGCAAATGAACGGAAAATTAAAGTTGATGGCTACACTGACGGTTTCCGTCCTTGTGATTTGTTCTCTGTATAACATCGAAGCTGGGGGTAAGCATTTTAAATTTCTGGCTGGAATAATTTTGAATTATTTGAGTTTGTAGATTTAAAATTATTGGTATGTATCCCAAACAGAACACACGTTTAATTAGAGTTAACATTGGTGAATACAATAGGGAAATTAAGTTTACTTTAAAAGATATTGTTGTTATTTTCTGTAATGGTTTTTGTGACTGCTGCCCTCCGTAAGTATTATAAATACGGTTTTTATATTTCCAATATCTTTTACTTAATAAGGGTTTTAAAACAATTGAGTTTGCAATTTATTCTGTTTTAGTGTATCTAATTTCCAAAAATTGTTTCAGCGGGGGATGATGATTATAACCCAATGCTCATCAGAGGAGATTTAGAAGGCGACATTTTATTACCGAAACTTTACACAGATTCAGCCACTGGATTTATGAGGAGCGGTGTAAGAAATACTCTACTCAGATGGCCCGAAAATACTGTTGTTTATCAATTAGACCCGGCTTTCAGTGAGTTCACTATTATTGCATTCCTATTTTCTGTACTTTATAAACGGGTCTAAGCGATGTGTGTTAGTCATTGTATAAAATTGAACTGGAAAATATTCATTTGCGTTCACCATGGATATTGATTTCCCAAAATCTATTTTCTTTTAACAGCGGCTTCAGAGATAACCTTAATAAATAGTGCAATGAATGAAATTGCGTCTAAAACTTGTATCCGGTTTGCCCAACGTGAAAATCAGACGGATTACATTTACGTTGTACGCGGGGAAGCAAGAACGGGTTGCAGTTCGTTTGTTGGAAGAATAGGCGGGAGGCAAACACTGAATTTGCAAGCGGGTGTTCCAGGATGCATATCTCATGGAATAATCGCTCACGAATTTCTGCATGCTATCGGTTTTTATCATGAGCAGTCAAGATCAGACCGTGATGAATACCTGAAAATAAACTGGACCAACATCCCAGTTGGTTAAAATCACTCATTCTAATTAATTATACATTGAAAATGAATTACGAATTTATATTTTAAAAGATGTTTTTCTTTTTTTCTTGGCAGAGAATAAAAGGAGTTTTGACAAATACGGTGCAGATCTAATAAGCAATTTTGGAGTTCCGTACGACTATCAAAGCGTAATGCATTATGGTGCGTACTTTTTTGCAATCGACGAGAATATTCCTACAATTATTGTTCCACAAGGAGTAACTATAGGCCAGCGTGACGGATTGAGTGCCAAAGACGCTGCCAAGATAAAGGCTATGTACAACTGCTAAATATAGACGATTGATTAAACCGATAGACTTATTTTTTATGATCTTCTAAATTCTTGATACAGTGAATTTCAAGTTTATTTTTTTATTATACTACTCTAAGAGTGTTAAAAAATGCATCGACTTAAAAGTAACAATATTATTTGTAACTTCATTTTATTTAAATCACTAATATTAGCAAATCCACCTTGGTTTATAATGAATACAGTAATAAAACGTTGATGATTTGTATTGTCCAATCGCAATTCCTGTATTTTTATTTGTCAAAAACAGAGTTAATGTATAAAACCAAGTTTTTGCTTAATAAATAGAATTACTGATAAATATCTGGGTAATTCCATAATGTAATTATTTATAATTTTTTGTGCATGCACAGCAACAGATTACTTCGTATTTATATTTTTCTTGCTATAAAGATAGTGAATTTGTAAATTTGTGTCTATTTAAAGCTGTTAATCGAATAATAAATACAGTTTGAAATTTAATTAATTGTCAATGTTTAAATACTACCTGAAGTTATCAGATAATTACTGTTTTTCTATTGGTTATAGTAGAAATTGATGCGGAATTAATTTTTTTCAGGAAATACTGAAATTGCAAATGTTAATGTTTCAGTGCTTAATGTTTTTAAAGGAAGAATTTATTTGGGTAATTTCTGAAGAAGGTTTTTAATATGCTGATGTATTGGATGTTTCTTGGAAATTCAAACTCAGGACTGTATGATGATTTGCAAAATTTCTGTCGCATTTATACGAACTCCGACAGTGTGTTAAGTAGGAAGCATAATTGTGATGTACCTATGGAATTTGTGACTTGTCGCGGCCATTCAATTCTAGCACTGGATTTTGGGTTGGGTCGAGTCGGACGCTTAATGGGACGAAAGTGGATTGGGTCGGAAAAAGCCCCCCCCCCCATCCGGCCTCTAGTAGGTAGGTAATATAAATATTATTACAAAATATTTAGTTTTCATATTAATCATACAGCAATAATTTTCCACGTCGGTAATTTCTGTACATTAAACAACTACGCATATTATAAACGCAAAATAAATTATTATTATCAGATAACAGATGATGTGTCTCATTGCTGATAAACAGATTACTAATTAAATAGCTACACGTTATTAATAATTCACCAAAACCAATCTCTTGTGGAAAAACTTTCGTCTCATTAACTTGTAACCTTTTATATTAACCGAGTGGTGCGGAATTTTCTAATTAGTGTTAACTGCAATCAACATGCTTTTGATTCAATGTTTTTGTTTCAACCCTAAAATCAATCCTCGTTTTTATTTAGCAATGCCCAGAAAAACAGTTGGTACATTAAAAATTAAAATGTAAAGCTCTATGCAAATAGGTATTATATAATAAATTTTGCTTGGCCTATTGTAATTGTATATACTCGAGAATTGACAAATGGTTTTTTTATTAACTAGAAATGCAGTTTGTAAACCGATTATAATATTTCAAAGCCTTTCAAGAAAGATAGAAAAAATCCACTACAAAAATTACAGGTATAAAAAATCCGGAAAAAATTAACAAAATAAAAACTAACAGGCATTTGTATCATGTTTAATTTACATTACAATATTACTACGACATATAAATAAGTTTATTGCACAACATTTTACAATGTTACATGCGGTGAATTTATGGAAATGTTTACTTTTTCATGCATTACACAGAATTAATTTTGCATTTACATTAATTATTCCAAGTTAGTGGTAAATAACGACATGGAAACCAAACGATCAACCCCTGCATTAAATTGGTACATCTAGTAGTGCATTTTTAAACCAAATAACATATATATTGTGTTAGATTTTTCATAGAATTAAAATTAAATAGCATTGAATGCGTCTTAAACTTATTAAAATTATCGGGATAATCTAACAATAATTTTTTGGCATAAAGGCAATGCATATGGTATTTAGGTAGTGGCATACATTAGATAAAAATTAACTGATAATATTCGAACGATAAAGTTAACTGTAAATGCAGGCCAATAATTCAGTTTTACAAAAAAAATTGTTGTACAGTGACAGATGCATTAAAAGCTTTTCTAATCAATTTACTATAAGAAATTACATGCAAAAGTAATTAATATAATATATTAAATTAATAGTACAGTTTTACCAAATAGGCTTTATAGAAATTAAAATAGAAGCTTCTTTGTATGTGGAACATATGCATACGGAGTTTACAAAGCCTCACAACAATTATTAGCATTTTAGGAGATAAAAAAGTTCCACTTGACTTTCCTGCTTGTAGTTACGATATACTACAGTGTTATATTTCCATTTTGACAAACGGGATTGAAGGAACGGAATTGAACGGTATTCGTTTAAAAATCATGCTAATAAATAACGGTGCACTAATACAATCTTTCAGCAGATTTCTCTACATACTCTAGAAAAACTTACCACAAAAAAACACAAAGTTATGTTTATATTGCAAAAATTATAATTAAATCAGTTTCAAATAAATTAGATCTAATTCACTTGGTGGTAAATAATAATTCATTTATAGTTACCATTCTTGCTTAGTCTTTCTAATGAAGTTTATTGCTCTGCATTTTATTTAGTAGCGAAGCTACTATATGTTTTTGTTTTGTCTGTCTAT